>JAJJKW010000329.1:0-46698 GCA_023805745.1 Isotricha sp. YL-2021b | reverse complement strand
CCCCAATCCCCAATCCCCAAAACACAATTCAAAATATTGTTGAATTATTTAACTAAAAACAATATTTTAATTTCTTTTAGTATTTAAACATTAATGGTAAATTAGTATCTAAAGTAAATAATCCAATTAATAATAATATTATTATTAAAAAAATATTATCAATTAACTCCAATGAAAATAATAATGTTATTAATATTATAAACTCATCTATAGAAAATTACAAATCTCTAATACTTATTTATTCATAAAAATACCATAAACTAATATATAAATTTGAGAAACAAAATAAATAATACCCCAACTAAATACACAAAACCATCAAAAAATTAGTGACATAAAACAATATAATTGTGAAATCATTAATATGGTTGATAATAAGAATAATACTACTAATAATAGTAATTTTAACTAAAATATTCAAAATATATTTTTTCAAAATTTGAAAATATTAATATTAATGTTTTAAGATTATAGGGAATAAATAACCCATAAAAAAATGAGTTTTTATAAAATTATTTTTATTAAATAAACAAATTAAGACTATAAAAAATGTTTTTTAAAAAAAATTATTAAAAAGAGAATATTTGAATTTTAAATTTAAAAATATTTTATATTCTATATAAATAAATTAATTAATTATTTGCATTTCTTAAACAACAAAATCTTCCATATTTATATTCTCAAATAGATTTAAAAAATTCAATTACAAAAAAAAATTAATTTTACTCTCCTATTCCAACTCTTCCAGTGAAAGCATTCCAAAAAGTATTATAATCTTCTCTATCTCTATCAACTTCTCCTTGGACTTTATTTCCATTTTCTTCTTCTTCTTCTTCTTTTTTATATAATTCTTCTCTTTCTTCTTTAATTTTTTTAATAATTTCCAAACCTTCTTTTGCACTTATTCTTTCTTTAACATTTCTAGTAAGTAATTTTTGACAAAATTCTCTTAGCTGTTCATTTTCTAATAGTTCAAAATTAATTTGTTTAAATTTAATTTCATCATCTAATTCACTTCTACTTTCACCTCTAAAAGGTTCATATCCAGTCATCATATTAAATAATAAAACACCAATAGCCCAAATATCAACTTTTTCATTATAACCTAAATGAGAAATTATTTCAGGAGCAGCATAATTTGGTGTTCCTAAATATTCAGTCAATAATTTCCCTTCTGGAGGAAAATGAGTAGACATTCCAAAATCAATTAATTTAACAATAGCTTTATCTCCAGAATCAATTGTTATCATAAAATTTTCTGGTTTAATATCTCTATGAACAATATGTTCTTTATTATGTAAATAATAAATAGTCGACATTATTTGGACCATTAAATCAATAGTTAAATCTAAAGGTAAATGACCAATTGGTGAATTTACAATAAAATCAAATAAATCTCCTCCTTCTCCAAGTTCCATTACAAATGATATTGTTTTTAAATCTTCAAATATATCAAAATATTCTATTATATTTGGATGTTTTAATTTGCTGAATTCAGCTTCTTTTATAATACTTAATTTCGATTTAATTGACATTTTATTTATTCTTTTCACGGCAAATTTTTCTCCATTTTTTTCTCCTATACAAACAGTTCCACTTGCTCCTTGACCTAAAATTTCAGAGTCTAATTTATAATATTTATTTATATCATCTCTTCTGGCAAGATTTGTTGGAAGAATGTAATCATCTCCTTCTCCAACTGAATTATTTTTGTTTGAAAGAGTTGCATGGGTTGTTGAATTTGTTTTATTTTTATCTGAAGTTTTATTTACACTCTTTTTCTGATTTTTTCTTGTGTTGTTTGTTGAATCACAAACACCCATTTTAATTGATTATATTTATAATTTATCAATAAAAAATTAAAAAAATAATGACTTTTTAAAAATGACAAATTATGATTATATAAATATAAATTCTTTGAAACTTTTAAAAAAAGAAAAAAATTTTTTTATTTATAAATTTATAATAATAATGTGTGATTAAAAAATAGAATAAATAATATCAAAAAATGAAGTTATTAAATCTTCAAATTGACAATATTATCCGTCTTTTCACAATCAAGGATAACTGCAACACCAGCAATTGTCCATTTAGCAGGTGGAGCTTTAGTTCTGAATTGTGCAAAGCAAACAAATGTGCTTTGTCTATCAATAGTCTTATAAATAGGACAAATATATGAATTTTTCAAATCTTTCTTTGGATCTAATAATTCTACAGACATAACTTTACAGAAAATAATAGGTAATACAAAGAAGTTTTCTTTTGGTCTACTTTCTTCAAGAACTTTATTATCTTCATCAAATCTACAACCTTGTAAATGTAAACCATAAATTGGAACACCTTGAGATTCTTTGAATACAATACCTTGTGGTTCATTATCTTTGAGATAGAAATTAGATGGTTCTGTTAAAATATCTAATTTATCTAATTCTTGTTCTAATTTTCTGGCTGCTAATTGACGAATAGCTGTTAAATATGAAAGAGGATTGAATAATCTGTTAATAAAGACAACTTTAGGAACAGTATTATCATTTCCTTCAAATTGTTTCAATTGCTCAATTCTTGCAACAAGAGATTTAAGCCATGAACCAAGAGGTCTGTTTGTAGCGAAACCATCTGAAATCCATTTTCCAGGTACACGATTTGCACTTAAACTGAAAATTAATTGTTCAATTCTTTCATCCATAGTTAATTTACCATCAATGGCATCACAAATATCTTTACAATTCTTTTTAATTAATTCACATAAAGCTCTCATTTGTTCACATTCTTGCATAAATACATTTTGATCTGGAGTTAATTCTCCTTCTCTTGTTTGTTTCATCTTAATAATATCAAAGAGACCATCAGCACTTTTAGCTGTAATATCATCACATTGTCCTTTAACAGCATCAAATCTGCTACCTTCATTATCTCCGGAATCACCACCACTTTCTTTTGGTTCTAAATCAATAAGATTTCTGAATAATGTATTAGTTTCAGTAATACGATATTCTAATTCAGCATTAGGATGTAAACCAAATAAGGCAGGAGATTCACTTGTAATAACAGCATCAATATAAGAAGCCCATGTTTCGAATGGATATACAGCATTATTAAGAGGAGTTTTAATTGGATTAACTTTCATAACAGGATTATTTGAAGGATAAGGTACAAGATCTAAATCTTCTAATAATTTATCACCAAGAATATAATCTAAATATGAGTTATTAAGTACTCTATCCATATCATCTACAATATGACCACCATACATAATTTCACCCACAATATATTTAAGATCTTCCCATGGAATTTTACTTGTTGCAGCTTCAAGATATTTAGCAACGACAGCATCTGAGTTACGTAAATCATCAAGATTAAATGGATAATTTCTATTCCAACCAAGAGAACCGAATTTCTTTCTTTCAATAACGACTGCATGATAATATGATAAACCAAAGATGACACCACATCTTCTTCTATCATCAATTGGATTAACACCATCTCCAGTCTTAAGAGTTGTGAAGGCAATTTTCATATTTTCTTTAAGACCACTTGGAGGTTCATTTGTTAATTTAATACATTTTTCTAAAATACCAACTGGAATATTTGGACTTGGCTCTGCAGATAAATAAAGTCTGAAATCTTCATGTCCTTTTTCTTTTGCAATTTCTTTCATCTTTTCTTCTAAAGTTTTTAACCATTTTGGCATTAAATGAATATTTTGAAGGAAAAGCCATTCACCATTACTATTACAATTTCTTAATTCTTCTTCTGCTCCTTTTTCTGCATTTTGACCCATAGCAATATATTTGAAACCATGTTCCTTTGTGAATTTCTTTTTAATTCTCTTTGGTAAAATATCACCTCCTAAAATTTCTAAATCTTTAATTGGATTTGAACCTGGGGATAAAATAAAGAATATTGGGACTTCTGGTTTAGAATCGAAATATGATTGTAATAAACTTTCTGAGAAAGTTCTTGCATGTAAGAATTCTTCTCCATGAGGTAAACATACTTTAATAAATTCATTAAGAGCAATACCAACTCTTTCTGGACGACAAGCTCTAAGAACTAAAATCTTATGGAATGAATATTTCTTATATTTCTTCCATTCAGGTGGTAAATCTAAATCTTCTGGATTAATTTCATTATACCATTCTTTGAATTTAGAAGAATATTCTTTTTCAATTTTTTCAGAAAATCCTTGTAAACCATCTAAATCACTTAACCAACAAAGTGATTCCCATTGAGAGTTTTCTAAGAAATCAACAGATTTTTCTTTTGTAACTCCTGATTTTTGTGGACATTTCAATAAGAAATCAATATGTTTTTGAGTAATACCTTGTAAACTTTCATGAGTTAAAGCACCTTTCTTTTGTAATAAACGAATAGCAATCATAGTAAGTAAAAGTTGTTTATCTTTTTCAAACATACCAGCAGATATCCAAATATAAACAGTAATTCTAATCTTTTCTCTTAAAGCAGAAACCCTTTGTATTAAATTATCATTTTTAGGAGTATTTGCAATAGCTTTTTCAAAGAAGTATACGAAACTATTTAAAGAATATTGATACATATCTTGAATAACGAATAATTTTGAAATCAAGAAGAAAAGCATAGCACCCTCTTCACCAACACCTCTATAAATTTCTCTTTTCTTATTAATATCAACAATAAGAGCTTCTGTTGTTCTTTGTGATTCTTCAATTTGAGTGGCTCTTGTTTTTGTAACTTCAAGTGAGTTAATTAATTCTTTATTATCTAAAATAGTAGCTTCATCTGCTTCTGATAATTTAACCAAGACATCATCTTCTTTTAAGATTAATTCAGCTTGGAATTCATTAATTTCAGTAACGTATTTTCTAATACTTTCTTCTAATTCAGGTTGTTCGATATTGACGACCATAGCTAATAATTGGTCTTCTAAACCTTTTTCTGTGACAATGAAGTTAATTAAAGTACATTGAGCAACAATTTCTGGTTTATAATGAGGATTGGAAATTTTAGTAATAAAGAATATAGAAGTTTTTGGATTGAATGGATAATCAGAAGAACCAACTCTAATTTGACCAGCTCCTCCTCTTCCTTTATCTTTATTAGTAGTTTGTTTACCCATAATAGGTCCAAGCATTGGGTCAATTTCTTGATCTACATCTTCAATAATAATATCATCTCCACTTCCTAAAGCTTCTCCAATAATTTGATCCCATTTTTGTTGTCTGTATTGAACAATAGTTTTTTTAGTTTGTTTATTTCTTAACCAAGCAATAGCCTGCATTTGTGGATCAATAATAAGAGGATATCTTGTACATTGAGTAATGATAACAGCGTTTTCAGTTGAGAATGGATCAGATGGTAAACCTTCAGATTTCATTTTAAGAATTTCTCCTTCAGTAGTTAAAGTATGGACAATATCAATATTTTCTGTAACAGATACATCTTTTCCAATAATAATATTTTTCCATTTATTGATAATTCTTTCTCTAAAGAATGAGTTGAAGACACCAATATATGATACAAATGATGAACCTAATAAACAATCTCCTGCAATATTTTTCTTTGAATTCTTAAGGGTTTCTACTTCTTTCTTCCAACGTTCATTATTTGATGCAAGAAGACCAATGAATTTTTCAGCAGTTGCTAATTTTTCCATAAGAGCAGCTTGTTCAGCTTCGACTTTATCTTTTTTGGCTTTAGAGGCATCAAATTCAGCTTGTAATTTTCTTTGTGTCCCTGAGACAGCTTCTAATCTTTTTTCTAATTCCTCTTTCTTTGCAAAAGCAGCTTCTGCTGTTGCTTTAGCTTGTTGTGATTTTTTAAGAAGAGGATCCACAATTAAATATAATCTATTATAATTAACTAAGTTTTGGAAATAACCAACGACACCTTTAACTGCTCCTGAAATCTTTTCCATTTCTTTTGGATCAGTATATGGATATTCTCTATACATTTTAACTTTTTCTAAAAATTCTGGTGTGACCCATGTTATATTATCTAATCTTTGAATCATTTTTGCTTTAATTTGGTCTGATGATGCATTTAAGCATTTATTTTTAATATTTGGAAGTTCTTTCTTAATATCATCTCCAGGCATTTTATCATCTGGATTGAATATAAGATACATAAGTTTGAAGACTTGGAAGTTATTCTTTGAAGGATTATTTGGATTCTTGAATTTATCTAAATCGTCTTTTTTAATATTTTCAGCTTCTTTTCTTGCTGCTTCTTTAGCTGGTTCGGCTTCTGCAAAGGCTTTATCTGCTTCTTCTTTTTCTTTTGCAGCTTGTTCTGATGCAGCAATAGCTTCAGCTGTTGCTTTTTCGACAATTTCTTTTTCTCCTGAAATCTTTTCATTTTCTACTTCTAATCTGGCTAAGACTTCTGATGTATTCTTTTGTTCTTCTTCTACAATAACACTCTTAGCTTCAATTTCTTTCTTTAATCCTGCAATAGATTCTGATGCATTTGCGACAACAGCTAATCCTTTTTCTAGACGAGCAATTTGTCTATCAATATCACCATCTTTTTTACCAACTAATCCAGTGAAATAATTAATAAGTTCAAGGAAACTTTTTGGAGTAGTATAATTATATCTTCTTTCTGATTTGAAATAAGCATCATTAAATTCTTTAATTGATTTATGTAATTCAGCAGAAATTTCTGAAAGTTTTTTAATCATATTTTCATCTCCTTCGAATTGTGGCATTTCTCCAATTTGTCTTGCTGAGACAGCAGTTAAGGCCTCATCTGGCCATTCATGGAACCAATCAATAGAAGTACCTGAAAGAATTGATGGGAATTTTCTTGCTCTGACTCTGAGAGTATCTCCTACTGGACTCATACATAAAATTAAATGGACATTATTTTTAACTCTATAAATCAAATAATTGAAAAGACCTTCCATAGTATAATCACTTGCAGATTTAGTGAAACCATAATTTGGAGCTGCAGATTTCAAACTTTTAACTAACCAAGATTCTAAATCTTGTCTTGTTTCAAAGATTTCATCAACCCAATATGAAGATAAGAAGTTGTTAATATAGACAAGGAAATATTCATCAATAATATGATTATCATTAATTAAGAAGCAATAAGGAGTTTCTGCTGGTTTTAAAACAGATTTAAGCATAACATTTCTTAAATCAAGTAAGAAAGCTTCGTCATTATAATCAGTACCACTTAAGTTAGGAAGAGAAATATCAATATCTTTAATGAAACATGCAAGACGAGAAAGTGATTGTTTACCTGAACCACCGACACCAACTAATAAAGCATGTGAACATGGATTAGAAATAATTCTGGCAATTCTACAAATATCCATAATAGCATTATCGAAAAGTACAAGAGGTAAATCTCCTTTTTCATCATTATATCTTTGAAGATGTTCTTGGATTTCATTTTTTAATATATCATAAGTTTTTGGCTGAACTAATACATTTGGATTATCATCTGAAACTTCAGGTCCGAATGGAACGAAAATGAAAGGTTCTTTTAATTCTTCATTTAAGTTTGCTGATTCAAATTTGAAACTTTGTTTAAATTGTTCAAGAACTGCAATATCCCAAGCTTTAATATCCTCTGGGAATAATAATCTATCTTTATATACTCTGTTACACTCATGGAACCATAATTTATAAATTTGACCAGTTTCTTTATATTGAGCAGATGCACTTCTTAAAATACCATCAATAACTCTACTAATTTCTCTCATATTCCATTGATAATGGAATTTAGTTGCAGATGGGAAGAAGACTTTATTTCCTTTTCTTACTTTATCTAAAATACCAACTGTAGCTTCAATAATTTCTTTAATAAGTTTATCAATAGTATCTGCTTGTTGTCCATTGAAATGGAAATCTTTGAAATGATTTTTAAGAATGAATGTATAGATTTCTTCAGTGATTGTTGCATTTGGTTCAGAGGCTCCAATTAAAGTAAAATGTCTTTGTAATCTTAAATCTATAACGAATGAACCAGCTTTTGGATTTTGACATCCAATGAATAAAATATCTTCTAAAACTTTCTTGAATTCTAAATCTTTTCTATCAAAGTATTCTTTATAATCAATAGCTTGTCTAAGTAATTCAACATGAGATTGAGTACCATATTCATCTAATTGAGGCATGTTCAAATCATCAAGGAAATAGATTAATTTAGTATTACCTAAAGGACCATATCTATTACTGAATCTTTGAGTAATTTGAGAATCAATAATACTTTGTAAAATAAATGAGTTAGTGAAACTGTTAAAGTTAACAGAATATGATCTATATGTATAACCTTGAATTTTGCATTTTTTAGCTAATTCTTCCATATAGTTTTTCATAAAGTATTTAACAACTGCAGTTTTACCTGTTCCTGGGTCTCCAATGAATAAAACTGGTTTTTCTTCTAACATATTAATTTCAGTAATTCTGCAAAGACGTGTGACTTCAACATTTGGAATTATAATATCACTGAATAAATCAGTTTCTTCAAATACTGGTTCTTTTAATTGTTCTTTCCAATTTACCCATGATAAAGTTGGTTCATCGAAATAATAATCGAAACATGTTCCTGCATCTGGGAATCTTAATTTATTCTTTGATTTCATTGATGAATTAATATGAGTATTCATTTCTTTTCTATCAATAAGACCAGCACCAACACCCCACATGAAACTAAAGAAATAAATAGCTTCTACAACTAAAGCTTTTCTTTCATCTTCCATATCATTGAATTTAGCATCTAATTGATGAATTAAATTTTGGAAAATACAACAGAAGTTTTGTAATAATGAAATTTCGACAATTGGGGCAACATATCTATCTTTCCATTCCTTCACTTTTTCAAATGTTGGTTTGAAGAATTCTTGAAGAACTCTTTTAGTAATTTGATGTCTTTGATCAGAAAATTGATTTTTAAGCCATTTATCAAAGAATGGTGTAATACCAATATCTTTTTCATTAATATATAAGACTCCTCCTCTAGATACAGTAGCTAAAGTAGCATTTCTAAGATTTGAAATTTCGAAAAGAAGACGCATAAATTCATCAAGAGGGAAACGATCTCCATTTGTAAGAGTAAGTACTTTATTATCGTCCATGACAGTATTAAGTGATTCAATCCAAGTTGGATCAATATCACCATCAAGAATAATCCATTTATTTCTCATTGTTTCTTTATATGGTGGATCATTTTTACACATTTTCTTCATAATAGCAGATAAAATACCATATTTCCAGGCTTTTGTTTTATCATCAATATAACCAAATAATTCATTACCTGTAATAGCTTTAGGTGATAATTTTTCATGTCCTGATTCTTCATTTAAATATTTCATATTTGTATAGAAAAGTGTTTTCCATACTGAAGTTTTACCACTTCCTGGAGCTCCTAAAACGAATAAACAATGTCTAACTTCTAAGATTTCTTTTAATTGACGAGTTTTTGTTGTGAATGAAGCATCTTTTTGTAAACCAACTTCCATACATTCTGTAGCTTCATCAATTTTAGCATTAATTTCTTGATTGATATCCTCTTCTTTAACTCCTTTGGAGTCAGATTCTTTGAAAAGATCTTGTAATAATCTTTCAAAAATAATTAAATCATCAGGTACAATTTTAGCTTTGTTGAAATCGAAAAGAGCTTTCATAATAATATAAAATTCATTCTTTGATTTATTAGCTTCTAATCTTTTTAAACCTCCTGCTTGTCTTAAAAGAGATTTAATAGCTCTGAGACCCCAATCGTAATGTTTTTGTTTTGATAATAAATCTCTTGATAAAGTATATAAAGTAATAAATTTAGCCGCAATTGGTTTAGCGGAGCTGAAACCTTCAGACATAAGCATATTTTGGCAAATTTCTCTTAAATCTGGAACGACCATAGCGCAAGATCTGAAAAGAGCTTTTAAGTTATCAGGTAATTCTGTTCTTCCAGCATAACCTGGATTCATAGTAATAAAGAATCCACAAGTAGGAACTAAATTAATTTCACTTCCTTCAAAAACGAAAGTATTAACACCAGCTCTCATAGCATCAAGAACGACTTTAACTTGAGTAGAAACGACAGATAAAACTTCAATAGAAATTCTATTAAATTCATCAAAGCATCCCCAGAAACCAGTTTGAGCTAAACCACTGAATATACGAGCAGTAGTTTCTATGTCCATTTGTTCAGAACAGTTATTGACGATGACACCTAAACCTAAATTTCTACCTAAATCTTTCACAGTTTCAGTTTTACCTGTACCTGCAGGTCCAGCAGGAGCACCTCCTAAAATCAAGTTAAGAGCCTGAGTAAGAGTAATATAACATCTATCAGTTAAAGGAGTAATGACAAGACGACCAGTATTACCAATATATTCAAATGAATAGAAAGTCTTAAAATCACAAATTTGAATATCACAGTTTTTCTTATCTGGAACATATTTAAATCTTAATTGTTTCTTCCAATTAAAGTTACCTGAATCAATAGCTGGCTTCATTTTAGAGAATGTTTCTACGACATCTCTTGCATGGACATCGACTGTAATAACTGTAATAATTTTAACTCTTAAATCTCTGGTTAAAACTTCATCTCTGACTCTATCAATTAAATGGTTAATTCTTTTAACACATAGATTGAAATATTCTTTTAAAGCTCCATCATCTCCTCCATCAGTAGCTTCTAAAGCATGTTCTACTTCTTCAGTCCAAACAACTTGAGTGACAAGAAGAGCAAGTTGTGCAGGGAATGGATTTAACCAAGTATGTCTATTATCTTTTAATTTATCTGGATTCATAGTTGCTGTATTCCATTCAACAGCAGCATAAGCTTCATCTAAAATTTCAGAAAGTGTGACTCTCATTTTAGATTCGAATTTACCTAAATAAACTTCTACAAGAGAACCTTCACAAATAAATGGTTCTTTAAATTTAACAACTTCACCATTATCAGCTGAAAGCATTGCAAGAATAGTATCTGATTTATTTTTATCATCTAAAGGTTGCATTTCCCAACTCTTTATACCATCGAAACAATCTTTAACGTTTTTATTAATAAGATTTGGATAATCTGCAGAAGAAAGCATATTTAATAAAGTATCATTAGAGACGAAATAGAAACGAGGGAATATTTTCTTTTTGGTTTCTAAATAATTATCTAAAGCATTTTGACAAGTTGCAATATTTTCACTCATTTCATTAATAGTAACTTTCTTTTCTGCAGTACAGACATCAATCATAGTATTATAATCATAAGCATCTTTCATAATTTCTCTGAATTTTTGATCAAGTTCTTTGAATTGAGCATATTCATTTCTTAATTTATTTTGGATATCGTCAGATTTTAAGAAAATAACTTCTAATTTTTCCCAATTCTTTTGGAACTTTAACCATTGTTTAATAACATCATTTACAGTTTTTAATTGTTCCATCTTATTATTTATTTGTTCACCCATATTTTCAAAGTTTTCTAAAGTACCTTTCTTTTGTGACATTTGAATAAGTTGATTTTGATCTTTTTCTAAGTTTTCAATAACAATATCCATTTGACCATGATCGAATAAATAGAAATCATAAGTTTTCTTATTTAAATTATTAGTCATTCTGAATTTCTCAGATTGCCAAGTTTTTTCAATTTTATTAAATCTAATTTCTATTTTTTCTTGGTCTCCTGCAACAGTTTTTTCTTCTTCTACAGCAGCTTTAACAGCATATATTTCTAATTCTAATAAAGAATTAACAGAAAATTCAGGATCATCATAAGGAATTCTTTTTTTAATAATTTCATTAAGATGTTTCCAATGTCTTGGTTTAATAGATTTATCTTTAAGAAGCATGATACATTGAATAGTATCATCCATTTCATTTGTTTTTTTAAGTAAAGTATTAAATGCCGGAATACCTTGTTTAACTTCTTTTTTAACATTTGTTTTAAGAGCTTTTTTCAATTCGGAAATTTCATCACTTAAATTATTTGCATTTACTTTATCCATTTTGATTTGTGCCCAATTATCGAAAATTTCATGGAAATATGCAACATAATCCCATAATGATTTATATAATTTTAAGTCGTTTAAACAATCTGAAATTTGTTTATTTGTAGAAAGAGGAATTTTAAGTAATAACTCCATATCATTATTTTTCTTCTTTTGTTCATCTAATTTAATTGTTCTTTCATAATAACTATCCATAACTTCATATGCATTTTTAATTTCTTCTCCTGAGAAATCTTTTAATTCTTTTGGAGCATTTTCAATAAATTCTTTTCTGAAAGCTTCAACTTCATCTTCAAAGTTTCTTTTTCCAGTTCTGAAATTTTCTTTTTCTTTATCAATTAATTCAGAAATATCTTCATTAGCATTTTCTACTTTCTTTTTTAATTCAACAACATTTTTTTCAACTTCTTCAGTTTGAGCAATTAATCTTTGTTCTTCTGAATCAACATTTTTTTCTTCAATATCATAAGGATCATCTTCATTTTCACTTTTAGTATGTTTCTTTAATATTTCTAATTCACCTTTAATTGAAGGAATTAATTCAATAATTTTTGGATATAATAAATCCATATCTCTAATATTTTCTAATAAACTAAAGAATTTTTTCTTATCTTCTTCACTTGTAGTATCAGTTGGTTTATTAATAATTCCTTGATCAACTCTATCCATGAAAGTTTTAATATTTTGAAGTTTAATACTTGAATTTTTCTTTAAGAAAGCTTTATAATTTTCAATCCAGGTTTCAATAATTTTAGTTAATTCATTTTTAAAATCAGTGAAATCAATTTCAACCCATCTTACTTTAACTGTATTTGGCATATTTTGAACTTTCTTTAATTTATCTTTATATTCATTAATTTTATCATCAAATGTTTCTTTACTTGGAGTATATTCAACAATATCTTTAGTAATTGGATTTGGATTTTTTTCATTGAATATTTTATCAATTCTTTCTTGTCTTTCTTCTTGTTCTGGAGTTGGAGTAGGAATTGTAGTATTTTCTTTTAAGAATTGTTGGAAAGATTCTTCAAAATCTTTTTCCCATAAAACTTTAAATTCTCCAAATTGATCCATTTTAGAATCACTTTCTTTAGCTAATTCATTACATTCATTATATAATTTATAAACAATTTCTTGAATTTTATAATCTTCAGTAACTTCAATCATATAATCTCCCATACCAGTATCAACTCTGATTCTGAAAAGAGTACTTAAATTAAGGAATGAATTAATCCATTCAAGAATCATACTTTTAATACTTTTACCATCTTCTCCTGTGAAATCAGGTCTATAAACTATTTTTCTATCTTCTAAAAGTAATCTAACTGAACAAAAAGGTGGTAAAGTAGGATCTAAACATCCACTTAAATGTTTTAAATTTTCATAAATTAATTGTTTAGAACCATCAAGTACAATTTTATTAATATAATGTTGATAATTTTTCCATTCATCAGTTTCTTTAAAAGTACCTAAATTTGAAACAGCACTTTTTAAAGCAATTTGAACTTCACCAAGATTTGAAATATCTTTAACTTTTGTTGCCATTTTTGATCTTTCTTGTTCATAATATGCTATAAATCTTGTACTAACTGCATCAGCTTCACTAATTTGAGTTGGTTTTTGGAAAAGCATATTATCAGGTTGTAACCATTCTTTGAAAATTGTATCAATTTTAGCAACAAATATTTTAAGTTTATTTACTGTATCTGCTAATTCAGAAATTATTTTATGTGCTTGTTTTGTAAATTGATCTATTTCTTTTGTTTGTTCCCATGTAATTTCTTCTAATGCTGGTTTTAATGTTGTTTCTACTCTATTTAATTTATTTTCTACCATTGGTTTTTCTACTTCATTTAATTGAAGAATAATTGAATTATATTGAGCCTTAATATTTTCTAAATTTGATATTTGTTTTCTGAAAGTTGAATTTTTTGAAAAAGCTTCATCTGCTTCTTTTGGAATTTCCATTTCTAAAATTTTCAAATATTTAACTTCTTTAAGTAATTGTAATAATTCAGGATCGAAATTAACATTTAATAAATCATGTCCTTCACCATCTCCTTTCTTAGCCAAAATAAATATTTTTTGTTTTTCAACTGAATCAACTTGTGCTTTTTTATCCCATTCTTCTTTAGAACCTTTTCCATATTCATCAATCATTTTATAAATTGATTCATATGAATTACTAATTTCTCCAAATTCTTCTTTTTCTGTAATTCTTTTACCACATTGTTTAAATTTTTCAAGTGGTTCTTTTATTCTACTTTTAAGAGAATCTGTCCAATTAAGTAAAGCTGCAATTGGAGGCATATTTTTATTTAATGGATTATTTGGATCATTACTTTCAATTTGTTTTTTACCAGTTAAAAATAAATTTTGAACAATTCTTAATTCTTCTTTAAATAAATCTAATAAAATATTATATTTCTTTTCTAATTCAACTACAATATATGGTCTTTCTAATATAGTATCGAAATTATCAAGAACTTTAAATTTACCCATTATAGTATCATTTTCATCGAAAGTTTGAGTAAGAACAGCTGAAATTTTTCTTTCTAATTCTTTTAAAGTTTCTTTAAATTCAGCATATTTAACATTGAAAGTTTCATCTCCAATATCAAGAGGATCATATTCTTCAGAATCAAATTCTTTAACAGCAGCTTGACATTCATTAAATATATCTTGAAGTGTTTGAATTAAAGCTTCTCCTTTGATTCCTCCCATTGTTTTAGTACTCATTTTACTAAATTCATTAAAACTTTTTGCAATATTTAAAATATCACCAATTCTATCATTGAAAGTATCAAGACGATAAAAAATAACATTTCTAGTAATTTTCCAACCATTATCTTCATTTTCTTTATATTGGAAATAAGCATCAGTGAATTTTTTAATAGTATCTCTAGTTTGTTCTAAAGTATTAATAGCTGCATCAGGTTCATTAATAATTTTATTAAATATATTTGCATGAATATGTTCTTGAGCTCTGTAAATAATAGCATTACACATTTTTCTAATAAGAACAATTAATCTTTCAGGTTTAGCATAATATTCATTATCATTCCATATTTTTTTAATTATATGAAACATTGGAACAAAGTCTTCTGCAATTTCAGGAAATTCTCTTGTATCTTCACTCATAGTATCAAACATTTTTTCTAAACAACGAAGATAAGTATAATTATATTTAGCCTCTTTTTCTTTTTCAATAACATCTTTTTTAATTTCATTAAACATTTTATAATAAGTACTTTTTTGTTTTTCTAAAAATTTCAAAATTTCAGAAATTTTTTCTTGTTTAATTTGGTCTAAAATAGAAGCTAAAGCTAGACTTTTCTTTTTCCAAAATTCAATTTCTGTGGGAGGAAGTGGATTACCACCATTTCTAAATTCATGTTCAGGTTCTTGTTTTAAAATATATTTAATTAAATCAATCCACATGACAACAGCACCTTCACAAATTTGAGTTTTTTCATTATCATTGATTTTAGGATTTCTGAAAATTTCATCAGAAGGTTCTGGTAATCTTGTTTCACCATTCATATGTCCTAAAGTAACATAAAAGTGTGAAAGGAAATTATGAAATTTCTCCATAAGTTCTTTTGATATTAACTCACTACTATCAGCTTGTTGCACATTCTCAGTGAGCATTGGGAAGAAAATATCATTACAAAGAATGAACATTTCTTCAAGAACTTTCTTTGGTATTTCTATAAAAAGGAAGTTTTTACTCATATCTGAACAAAGTCCTTCTTCCTTATTTGTCTTTAAAATTAAAATTGTTTTCCTTCTTCCTTCTTTTGGATTTAATTGAATTGCATCTCTGTTTATACCGACTGTAAGCATTTTTTTTGGATCAGCAAAAAGCAATTTCAATTCTTTCTTTACTTCGTCTGTCTCGAAGGATTTATGAAATTTGTCATATTGTTCATCACTTGGATTCTTGTTTATACCGAATAATGACAAAAGTTTGTCTTCAATAAATTCAATTGCTGTAGGAATTAATTCCTCTGTCTCTTCCATTATAATTATTAAAATTTTTTTTTTATTATCTCTTTTTATAGGATTTTCAGATATTTTTTTCTTAATGAAAAAAATTATTTTTTATTTTTTCAGATTTATTTTTCTTTTTTAATGTTTCTGGAAATTTTTTCTTTTTGATATTGATTAATTTATTATATTTGTTAAATAAAACAAATCAACAATATTACGTTTTTTTTAACTTATTATATATTATTAAAAATGTAACTGATAATCTTCATTACGAAGGCGTTTAATATAAATAATTTATTATATATAACTAGAATATTATAAAAAAATTTAAATAATAAATTTAAATCATTGAATTGTTATTTGATAATCTAGTAGTATTATAAAAATTACTTTGTGAATCCAATAAAATCCTATTGGCTCTATTTGTCCATTGACTTCTTTTTGCATTTAAATTTTGATCTTCATTTGGATAATAAAATTTACTATTTGCATTTACATCAGTATATTTTTTATGCATTATTCTACTTTGATAAGGAGGAGCTTGAATTAATTCTCCTTTTGGAATAGTTGATTTAAACATATATTTATTTCCATTTAATGAACTTTTTAAACTTTGATTTTGAAATTTATTTTTTATTTTATCTGTTTCTGATGATAGAATCTCTTGTTCTAAACCTTGCATAATCTGATTAAAAAGTTCTCTATTTGATGCAGATTTATATAAATCTTCACATATAGAATCTACATCAATATTTATTGGTTGATTGTGCTTAAATATTTTTGTTGAATTATAAATATAGTTTTCTTTTGGAACTTGAGATTGTGTATTTGAAAATGACATTTTTTTCTATTATATCAAAGTGAATTTAATTTAATTTTTAATTTATATATTTTTTTGAAATTTACTAGATTAATATATGTCTAACAAATTAATTTTTGGAAGAAATTTAACTTATAATCTTCATTCATATTTAAAACAAAGAAAAGGAAAAAGCGAAAAACATTCTTTAGATACATATAAAGAAAGAGAAAAAACTAAATTTATATTAAAAGCTTATTCTGAAGGACAAAATAGGCAAAGTTTAAAATATAAAAAAATGCATGAAGAAAATAAATTATTTAATGTAAGCTATAAATTATTTGATAAAATAAGAACGAAAAAAAAATATAATGAAGTTACTTTTAAAGAATTAATTGCAGAATATAAACAAAAAAACTATAAAATTCCAGATTTATCAACAAAGCATAATTTATTTGAACCATCACCTCTTCTATTAGAGAAAAATAAAATTTTTGAATTTTATAAATATAACACATATAGAGATAATATAAATTTAAACTCACCAAAAGTAAAATTAAATCGTTCAGAAAAAAGTAAAAAATATTTGGATAAATTAGAAGGAGTTGTGAGAGCTCATAATTTATTTCATAATAATATAAAAGATACTCAATATGATTATCATATGAAAATAAAAACTTTATTAACCGAACAAGATGATTCATATAATAATAATATTGAAGATATACCTTTTAAAACTTATTCACAATATAAAATGGAAATAAATAAATTAAAAGATGATATTAGTGAAATTAAAAATGGTATTGAAAGAATAGAAGATGAAAGAAAATCCCCAAAAAGTCTTTCAACAAGAAAAATTACAATGTTTAATAAAAATAAATTTTATAATTCTTTTAGATTAAGAAGAACAAATATAAAACAAAAAACTATGAGTGTTAAAGGATTGAATACTTTATTGAGAAAGAATTATAGAATAAATACTGAAGATTTCAAAAATGAAAAAAAAGATGAAACTATTAGAAAAAAAAAAATTATTCAATTTAAACTTTCTAGAAATACTGATAATAAATCAAATATATCTCATTATTCAAATAAATCTAATTATAGTGAAAATAAAATAAATGACTCTTCAAATAATATAACAAATGAATCTAATAAATCAAATGAAAAAAATGAATTAAATAAAAATAATAATTTATTTAATTCCACCCATTCAACTTTTCAAACAACAGGACAAACTTTTAGAAATAATGCTATATTAAAATCAAATAATAATGTAATAAATAATTTAAAGAAAATAATACCTGAAAATAAAAAAGAAAGAAGATTTTCAATGACAGGATTAAAAATTAAAAAAGAAAGAGTAAAAATTAATATAAATTCCCAAGAATATTTTAATAAATTTACAACAAAATCTGATTATTTAGAACATTTTAGGAAAATTCCTATTAAAAAAATCAATAAAAAAATGATGGATACTATTTTTTCCTCGTATTGTGAAAAATTTTTGGGATTTAATGAAGAAAAAACTTCTAATATTATAAATGAAAAATTAAATCCAAAAAGTTTATTGGAAAATATATATGATTTAGAAAAAATTATAAAGAAAGGAGATTTCAATGAAAAAATTATTACTGTAGATAATGATATAAGAGAAAGCTTATCAAAAATGGAAAAATTAGATAAAAAAATTTATAAATTTGATAGGGATTTAATTAAAAAAGTAATTAATGTAATTACTGATAAATAAAATGAAATATAAATAATTTATATAATTAATTTTTTTATCTCTTTAACTAATTGAAAAAATAATTATTTTAATATTTGTAAAAAAAATTAATAAAGCTTTATTAAAAGAAAAGAAAAAACAAAAATAAAAGGAAAAAAAGAAAATATAAAAAAGACTGAATTTTTGGAAAATATATTTAAAAATTTAAAAAAAATGGAAAATGAATAGATAATTTTAAGAAAAACATAATTAAAATCGTTTATTTTTAAATTGTTGAAATAATAATATTTATTCTGATAATAATTCTTAAGCTTAAATTTAAAAAATTTTGTTCAATGGAAAAGTTTTGATTAGATTTCAGTCAATTTTGTTTTATTTTTTTTTTAAAAATCAAAACAATAAATATTTATATTTAAAAATTAATCTTTCCCACTTTCAAATAAAAATTTAAAAAAAGAAAAATGGCTTCTCGAAGATCAAAATCCTTAGCAAAGCGTTCAACAGAATTAATGACATTGATAATAGATACAGAGGATAAATATTCTCAAATGGAAAATTATTTTTATGTAAACCCATCAAATTTATTTAAAATAAAAAGTTTAACAAGTGAACAATTTAATAATGTAATAATTAAAAATACAAAAGTTGAATTAATATCTCCTTTATTTTTAACAAATTTATTTACAAAAATGACAATAAATGGAACAGGAGAAATAATAATATCAGAGCCAATATCAGTAATGCAATCATATGAAGCAAGAACAATAAAAGCAAATGCAAAAATAGCAGGATTTGAAGATATAAAAGAAAAAGATTCTTTATTTCTTGATGAAAGAGTAAATAAAAAAATACCAACTATAGCAGTAACATTTAAAAGACCTGAAAAAAGAGGAAATTTACAAGAAGAAGTTTATAAACAATATGAAAATAGAATGAATAAATATTCTGGAGTTAATAATATAGCAGCAATAAGAAGAAGAAGTACAGCTCAAAATGTAAAAAATAGTGTTTCTTCTTCTTCTTCAAATAGAAGAATAAGTACAGCTCAAAATAATGTTTCTCCTAGTCAAAATATTCCAAGTAGAAAAAGATTAAGTACTCAAAATATTTCTCCTACAAAATTTGATTCTATTCCTGCTAGTAGAAGATTAAGTAGACCTATTGAAACTACTAATAATAATAAAAGTAATTTTCAAAGAAATAATGAAAGAAGAACTACTGAAAGTAATGATAGAATTAGTAAGTATAGTAGAAAAAAATAATTTTTTAATTTAAACTTTATTTAAATTTTTATTTTATTTTAAGAAAAATAATTCTTTATTTAATTATTTTTATATTTTTTATGAATAAAATTAATCCTTTAGAATTTACTGAATATCTTTCTTATATTGTAACATTAATTATTTTATTTCTTTAAGGGAATTTTATCTAATGAAAATAAAAATTATTTTGAGTCAATTTTTAATAAACTGAATGAAATGAAGACTTCAAAAAATATTTTAGAGCTCTTAATTCAAACTTTAACAACTTATTTAGCTCAATTATCATCTGAAATTTTAAATCAAATAAGTGAAAATATAATGAATAAATATTTGAATAATAAAACTAATATCCAAAAGAATATTTTATATAAAATGCCTTTATTATATTCAAAAAAACAATTGAAAAACTTAAAAGTTTATTTCTTAAAATGGAAAAAATTAATTAGGAAAAATAATTCTTTTTTTTATAATTTTAATAATAGTAATATTTCATATCATAATTCCTCAAATTCAAGTTTTTATATTCCTCCTTTTGATTTAATAAATAATTTAGATTTCAATAATCAATATAGTTTACGTATGTCAAATGAAAATTCTTCAAAAATAAAATCAACATTCATAAAATCGTTAAATCAATCACCGGAAATAATAAATCAAATGAATCCTTCTTTAGATAATAATCCAAATGTAAATTTGTTTCTGAAAAGACAAGAAATTTATAAAAATGAACATGATAAATCACAAAAAAAAATATTTGATAATTATGAAGAAGAAAATAATATTTTACATCCTTTTATTCCAAAAATAAATAATTTAAATAAAAAAAGTACAAATAAAACTCCAGCACATTTAAGATTATTTAATGATAGTATTGAAAGACAGAATAGACAAAATAAATTAGAAAAAAAATATTATAATAATAGTTCAAATAATAAACATATTAGTGAAGAAAAAATTGAAAAATTATATAAAGATTACAAAGTTAGAAGGGTAAAAAATGATATATTAAAAAAAAAACTAGATTTAGAAAGAGGTTATACTTTTATCCCCGAAATAAATCATAAAAAAATTAAAAATTTAAATAGAAGTTTTGGTGGAAATGAAAGTAAAAAGACAAATAATATAAATTGTAAAAGTTCAAGTGTAAATATTAGTTTTGAAAATGAATTAAAAGACACTCATTTTCCAAATACAAAAAATAATAAGGCAATGAAAAATACATATAATAATAAAAAAAACAAAAACTTTAATTTTATTTTTGACTATATCAGAGACAAAACAATAAAACAAATAAAATCTTCAAAATAATAAAAAAAAAATAAAAAACAATTAAATGAAAATAAAAAAATAAAAATCAATTATATATTGTTTTATCAAAATAAAAAAATTTTTACCTCTTTCCTTTTTTCTTTAATCCAGCCATATGTTCCATTCCTTCTAAAGTAGAAAATTCTTTCATCATATTCATTAATCCTCCAGCACCACCCATACTATTAATAATATTTTGTGGTAAAACTCCATTTAATTTACTCATAAATTGATTAGGATTTCTTTGAATATTCGCAAGATCAGCTCCTTTTCCTTTAACTAATCCACCCATTCTTTCAATAATTTTACTAAATCTTTTATATTCTTCAAGCATAATTTTAACTTCAATTATAGTAACTCCACTTCCTTTTGCAATTCTTTTAATTCTACTTTCATCTATTTTATGTTTTCCATCTAATTCAAAATCAGTCATAGAATCCATCATACAAAGGTATTTTTTCATTTTTTTCGAAGCTTCTTTTTCACTTCCTTCAGGCATTAAATTACTCATACCAGGAATCATATTAACAACTTTATCAAGAGGACCCATTTTCATAACAGAAGTATATTGATCCCTCATATCTCTTAAAGAGAAAATACCTTTAGATAGATTTTTAGCTAATTTTTCTTGAGTTTCTTTAGAATAAACTTCTTGCACTTTTTCAAACAATCCTTTAATATCTCCCATTCCAAGAAGTCTCTTAATAAATGATTCTGGATTAAATTTTTCAAAATCATCAAAATGTTCTCCAGTACCAATAAAGATAATAGGAGATTCAGTAGCAGCAACAGCACTAAGAGCACCACCTCCTTTAGCATGACCATCTAATTTAGTAATAATAACACTTCCAATATCAACAGCATTTTTAAAAGCAAGAGCTTGATCATGACAAGCTTGTCCAATATGAGAATCCATAACAAAAATAATTTCCTGTGGTTTAATAGCATTTGAAACTTGTTTCATTTCATCAAATAAAGCTTCTTCTTGTTTATGTCTTCCTGAAGTATCTACAATAATAATTTCAAATTTCTTTTCTTTAAAAAATGTAACACCTTCTTCAGCAATTTTAACAGGATCCATTTCAGTATAAGAACCATAAAAAGGAACTCTACATTTAGTTGCATTTTGTTTTAATTGATCAAAAGCTCCTGCTCTGAAAGTATCAGCACAAACTAAACCAACTTTCCATCCTTTTTTTTGATAAAAATTAGCATATTTTGTACATGTTGTTGTCTTTCCACTTCCTTGTAATCCTACAAACATTACTACATTTGCTTTTCCTTTTTCCATTTTATATGGTAATTTTTTTGATGTTAACATATTTTGAAGTTCTTTTACTACTTGACGTTGTATCATTAATTTCTTATTTCCTGTTTCTTCTTGTATTTCTAAAAATTTTTCACGAATATTTGTTTGAACTTTTTTCACTAATTGAATTTTCACATCTGCTTTTAATAATGCTAAACCTAAAGAATTTACCATTTCATTTAATAATTTTTGATCTATATCATCTGATTTATTTAATTTATTTAATGCATCACGGATACGTTGTCCTAATTCCTGAAGAACCATTTATTAATATTTTTTTTATTTAAATCATTTATTTATTTATTTATAAATGATTTTTATTAATTTTTTTTTTTAATTTTTTTTTTTTTTGTTACACGTTAAATATTATAATGTTTTATTGTTTTTTTTATTTTTATTTATAATTTATTTTTTTAATATTTAATTTAATTTTTTCTCAATATTAATTAATTATTTGATTTTTTCTAAAAATTCATCAGGTTTTAAAGGAGTTTTAATAAAATTTTCAATATTATTTAAATCATTATTATTAATATAATTTAATTTAGATTGCGAATATTCTTCATAATTTAATGCAGGTGTTTGAATATGGAAATTGTTATTATTAATATCTAAATTAAATTTTCTATTTGAAAATTCAATTTCTTTTGAAGGAGTATATAAACAATAACAATTATTATGTTCAATTCCATTTTCTTTTTTCTCAGAAATATTGTTGCATTCATGAATTGTATTCATTAGATTTCCGTTAAAATTTTTATTAAGTTGATTTTTTTTTCTTGTTCCAAATTTTAAAAATTTTTTACTTAAATTCTCTTCTTCTAATTTTTTAACATTATTATCATTTAATCTAATTTGAAAAGGAGTTCTTGAATAATTAATTTGATTTTTTTCTTCAGAAGAAAATTGATTTTTTGAATTTAAAATTCCAAAAGTATTCGAAAAATTTAATCTATGTGTTGAAGGGAAATTATTCATATTTAAATTTAAATTTTAAATAATTAATATATATTAATTTTTATAAAATATTTTTTTATTTTTTTTTTAACATCCAAGAATTTGATTTTTGTGAAATACTCTTTTGAATTAAAGAATTATTAAAAGAAATATCACAAAATTTGAAACTATGATTTTTCTTTTTTATACTTTTACTTTTATTTTCCTTTAACTCCTTATAAATTAAATTTCCAATTTTATTATTTTGAAATGAAATATATTTCATTACAGATAAAAATTTATTTCTGATTAGATTTCTTCTTACAATTTTGCAATTAAAAGGTAATTTTAAATTGATTCTTGAAATTTTTACTTTATAATTATCTTCATTTCCTCTTAGTTTAGGCAAATAAAAACTATTTCCTTTAATTGAATTTTCCTTTAAAAATGTTAAAAAAGAACAATTATTTTCATTTCCTGTATAATTTTTATTTCTTGTTGTTTGAGTAGTTTGATTTCTGAATGTTTTATTTTGGATTTTTGATGTATTAAAAAAACTATTATTTTTTCCTTTTATTAAAATACTATTATTTTGTTTTCCATTATTATTATTATTGAAAAGAAAATTATAATTTTTTATTCGAATTGGATATAAAGTTTGCATATTTATTTTTATTTAAAATTAATTAAATTATGGAAAAGATTTCTAAAAAAAGCATCTAAATTCATAAAAATGAAAAATTATTGTTTAAATAAATTTAATAATCAATAAAAAATATTAAAAAATTTAAAAATAAAATAAAAAAGTTATTTATTAATATTATTCCCTGCTGAATTTGCTTTCTCTTCTTTTGCCTTTTCATTTCTAACAAAATCTTTTTGAACATCATCATAAAATTCGCAAATCATTTCCATGCAATCAACCAAATCTTCCATTTCCATTTGAGGATGCATTTTTTCAGAAATACTTAAATTATCAAAATAAGAATCTTTAGTAAAAGAATCTTTAAATTCTTCAATTCCTTTATTATCATATAACATTAATTTTCTTTCAAAATTATCTTCAGAAAGTTTTTTATTATTTATAACTCTCATATTATCAATATTTTTAAAATCAGGATCTAAAGGAGTAGGAATTGAAAGTAATCTTGCCGCTAAAGTTATAGAAGCAATAGCGACAACATAATATTTATATATATTATTTGCATAAGTAAAAAAAGAATCATGTGCTATTTTAATTGCAATTGTTGAAACAGCTGTTTCATTATTAGGATATAATATTGCACTATATACATATATATAATCAAATGGTAATGTTCTTGGAACATCAAAATTTAAAGTTTTTAATAATTCTATTTCATATCTTCCTATTTTATCTTTTATTTTTTGAATATCTTCATTTTTAAATATTGGATATGAATTACCATCAATTTTAGAATAATATTTTGAATATTCTTTTGATATATCATTAAATTTATTTTGAGAATTTTCCACTTTTGTTGCTAATAATATTGCTGCACAAGCAAGTGTTAATCTATTATAATTCATATAATTTTTTTTTACAAAAAAATAATTTGTTAAATTCATTGCTATTGATGCTTCTTCATTTGATACTTGTATATTAATACATACTTCATTAATAAATCTACATAAACCATAACGAGATTCTTTTAAATAACGGGTCGATATTTCCCATTCTGTGTTTATATTTGAGTTTATTTCTCTTTTTGTTAACATTATTTTATTTTTATTTTATCTTTTTTTTTGAATTTAATTTTAAAGGATAATAAATAAAAAATTAATATTAATTTTCTAATATATTGATTGATATTAATGTTTAACAATAAAATAATCAATTAAGTTTTTTTATTTATTTATTTTTCAATTGAATTACAAAAGAACATAACTATATAATTTATTATTTTAAATTGTTTATCATCAATTTTAGAATAGTTCTAAACATACATACACTCTAATTTTTTACAATATAAAAACTTTATTATATACAATAATAACAATAATTAAAATTATCTTTTTTCAATAATTACTAAAAACTGCAAACAAAAATTATAAAACATTTATAATCATTCATAAATTATCTATAAAATCTTTAATTGCATTAAGTTGTAAAAAATTTATAATTTATTATCATTAGGATTAAAATTATTTATATTTAAATCATTATCAATTATACTTAAAGAAAGTATATTTTTCCATTTATAAATTAATTTTTTTTCGCCTAAAATATTTAAATTCTTTTCAATAGCATTAATCAAATTAATCTTATTGTTTCCTTTTGAATACTTTAATGCCGTTTGAATAACATAATTACCAAAAGAATTTTTTATTAAAGTTCCAATAGTATTTTTTTCAATACAAATTTCTTGAATATAACAATTTAAAAAATCTTCATTTTTTCCTAAGCATCTTTCAATAACGTTTGAAGCATATTTCATTGAAGATAATTCTGTTAAAAGACCAAAAAATTGTTTAAAAATATCATATATATCATTATTATTCCAATAATCAATTACAATTTGTAAAGCATAATTTCCATAAGGATTTTCGATTAATTCTGAGCATTTATTTATTAGAATATTTTTTAATATTGAATAATTATTATTTTGATATTGGATTATTAATATTTTTTTCACTAAACATAAACCATTAACATGATTAGATAAAAAAATAAAATTTTGAGTTATAAAATTAAATATTTCTTTTAGATATTCTTGGTCAAAATATATTATTATTTTTTCAATAACATGAGTTCCATAAATATCTAAAGCTAATTTCATTAAATTTTTGTTTATTTGTTGAATAATAATTTGCATTTCCATTTTAGAACATAAATGAGAAACAATAAATTGAATAGGATAAGTTGCAATTTTATTTGTACTAAAAATTGATATATTTTTTACTATAATAGACAAAAATGATTGTCTATCATTATTATTTAAATAACAAAATAATTTTAAACAAAAATAATTACCATAAGGGTCTAATAAAAGAGAATTTAATTTTTCACTTATTTCATGATATAATAAATGAATTATTTGAGGAGGAGAATTTTGTAAATAATTTTGAAGAATTCTACTTCCAGTTTGAGTTTTAATTAAATGACATAATTTTTGTTTTATATTATTAAAGATATTATAATTAATAAATCCTATCATTTGTAAATATTTATCAAGTTCACTTAAATAAATTTCAATTTGAACAGATAAATTTTTTGATTTTTTAATTTTCATTGTTTGAAATCGAATTTTATCATTATTACAAAATAAATGTTTATTTAAAATATTATCACACTTATTATTCCTATGCATAATAATAGTTCTTCTATTAATATGATTCCTCATATCATTTCTCATATAACTTTTACTATTATCACTATTAATATTATTTTGAAAATTAATATTAATATTTTCAGGAAGAATATTATTCTGATTAATAGGTAAATAAAACATAAAATTATTTCCATAAGAGTTTATCATATTATAATTGCTTTCATTTAAATTATTTTTCATATCATATTTATAAGTTTGATTAGGACTTTTTCTTCTCATTTCTTCTTTAAAAAAAAAATTAAAAGGATTATCATTTTTAATTGAAAATGGATTTTTCATTATCATTGTTTGAGGTTTTTTATTTTCATTATTTCTAAAATAATCTATATTAGATTGATTTTGAGTTGAATTTAATATTTCATCTCCTGCTGTTGAGTCAAATAAATCATCATCTGTAAATTCTACAAAATTAAAAGGACAATTTTCTATATTTTCATATTCGATATTTGAATATGAACCAAATAATATTTTTTCCCCTTTTTTTTTCAAATTATCTATTTCATCTTTATTAAATTCAATATCATCATTTTTTAAATTTTCAAATTCATCTTTTGTCATTTATTATTATAATTATTTTTATTTATAGATATTAATAATTTATGATTTATAATATTTTTTTTGATGAATTTTTTTTCTAAAATATTATTTTATTATTGAAGGAAATATTATTTGATTTTAAACAAAAAATTTATATTTTAGAAAACAAGTATAGAATTTATTTTTTAGTTTTAATAATTTAAATATTTATGATAAATTATTTCATCTTTATTTATTTTTAATGTTTAAATTAATACATTATAAAATAATTAATTTATTATTGCTTTATTTTTTTAATTTGAAAATAAATGAAATATTTCCCTTTAATTTATATTTTCCTTGTTATATTCAATAGTTAAGTAGTTTTAAATTTGATTTCTTGATATATTCAATAATAAGAAAAATAAATTTTAGTAATATTACATCTTCATTTATTAATTTTATTCTATTTATCAAATATATAATTTTTTATTTCTAAAAAATGTAATTCTGAATAAACAAAACATTTTAAGAAAAGAATTATTTTTAATTTTGAATTTTTTAATATATAAATTAAAAATAAATATGGATAATATAATTAGAAAAAAAAAAAAAATTTTAAAAAGTTCTTCTTCAATGTCTTCAATTTTTAATAATCATAAATCAAAAAAAAATAATCTTCTTTTCAATGATTCTAGAAACTTTATTAATCATATAGAAAATGCAATGAAATTTTATAAAGTAAACATTCCAATTTCATTTAATAATAAAGAAGAAAATAAAAATAAATTACTTTCTTCAAAAAAATATATAACTAAGCAAGAATTAAATTATATTAATAAAATCACTCATTTAAATAATTCTTACAGTCATTCAAATGGGAATCATATTTTAAAAGAAGATAATTTATTTAAAATATCAGTTAAGAATAATCCAAATTATTTAAATCCAATTCATTCTTTAGGAATAATAAAATTAAATAATAAAATATATGATGATGTAATACAAACAAATATAAATAGACAAAAAATCAAATTTGATGAATCAATAAAAAGTATTGAAGAATATCGAAATAAATTTAAAATTAAAATGCCAAAAGTAAAAATAACATCAATGAATTTAAAAAAAGAAGATAATATTCAAATAATAGATAAAACAAAAAAAAAGGACAATTTTAAAAAAACAATGATTAAATTATTTTCTAATTTATTGAAATCAAAAATAATAAAATATTTTTCTTATTATAAATACCCAAATATAAATTTTCCTGAATGTAGAGAACAATTTACATTAAATATAAAAGATAATTATGTTTATTTAACAGGAGGGATGTGTTCAGTAATGAAACAAATAAATATATGGAAATTAAATTTAAATACTTTAATATGGACAAAATTAAAATTAAATAATAATACTTCAAATAGATTTGGACATACTTGTATTATAGAAAAAAATAAATTATATATATTTGGAGGAAGAACAAAAATAATTCCTTCACATAATAATCATAATTTTATTTGTACTAATAGCGGTTTATATTGTGGCTTAGATGTATATAATTTAAATAATAATTATTTTACAAGTCCATATTTTCCAAATAAAAGTTCTCCAAAATTAAGAAGAAATCATATTTGTGAATTAATAGGAAATTATATGGTAATTCATGGAGGAATAACAGAAAATAATGAAATATTAAATGATATTTATTTACTTCATCTTCATTTAATAAATTATAATGGAAAAGAGAATTTAGATAGTAGTTTTGAAGGATTAAATAATGAAAAATGGAGTCAATTAATTTTATCTCCATATAGTGAAAGTCCTTATTTATATGGTCATGCTGCTTGTTTAGTAGTCCCAGAAGAGATAAGTAAAAATATTAAATTTTCAATATATAAATTCCCAGATAATTTATTTTCTTTTACAAAGAAACATATGAACAAAAAAAATAATAAAGATAATTACATTAAAGGATGGTATATTTTTGGTGGAAAAAGTAAAAATGAGATTTCTAATGATTTATATATTTTAAAAATAGGAATTAAACCTTGTGAATGGATAAAATTAAATAATATTCATGGCAAAAAACCGTGTCAAAGATATTTTCATTCAATGAATTATTATGAAAATCATAATATGCTTATTATTCATGGAGGAAGAAATGATCATAAAACTGAAAATTTTGCTTTAAATGACACACATATATTTAATTTAGGAACTTCTACTTGGATGGAAATTCATTTATATTCTAATATTATTGATTTTAAAGTTTTTTCAAGATGTGCTCATAGTTCTTTTATTTATAGAAATAAATTAATTATTTGTGGAGGAATGAATAATAATAATTATTTGGGTTCTTCTTTCTTTATTATTAACTTAGATGAAGATTTTAATCCTAATATTTCAAGTAGTGATGAAGGAAAGATTGAATCAACTTATGATAAAAAAAATAATAGCGAAGAAGAATATACTGATGAAGATAAGAAAAAAAATGATAATGTAAATAATAATCAATCTAATAATAATCAAATTGGAATGGTTTTTGATATTAATTTACCTAATATAAAGTAGTAAATAGTAAAGTAAAAAACAATTTTTTTTTTATAAATAATATTTTTTATTTCATTTTGTTTATTTTATAATTTTTTATTTAATTCTATTGGTGGAAATTTTAATTTTAAAAAAGGTAAAATTTGGAGTCTAATTATTCCATTTATTAAAGAAGAATTTATTAAACCAAAATGTCTTGAATCTAAAGAATTATTCGTGTTATCACCTTCTACCCAAATTTTTTCTCCTTTATTAGTTAAAGATTTTATTCTTTTACATAATAATATTCTTTTATCATATGGATTATAAAAAGAAATAATTTGGTTTATTTTGGGTTTAAAAAAAATATGACTAAACTTATCTATTAAAACTAAAGTTCCTTTTTCTTTAAAAGTAGGTAACATTGAGCTTCCTTCAATAAAAGAAATATCAACAATATAATTTTGAATAAAATAAAACCAAAGAGCAGAATATTTAATTTTTTTTATATAAAAACAAAAATTTCTATAATTCATATATAAAAATAAAGTTAAAATATATAAAAAAAACAATTAAAAAAATAAAGAAAAAAAAATTAATAAAAAAAATATTTTCAACAACCAAAATTTTATTAAAAAAACTATAAAAAACGTAAAAAAATTTAAAATATATAAATTATAAAAATGAGTTTAACACCAGAAATGAGAGAAAATGTAAAAAAACAAGTATTAGATGAAAGTAATTTTGGTCCAATAGTAGATAATTTATTTTCTCAAACAGATAAAGATAATAGTGGAGAAATAGATAGACAAGAATTAGGTGATTTATTAGCAGAATTAGGAAAAATTTTAGGAATTCCCCCACCGACTAAAGATGACATTGATGGAGAATTAAATAGATTAGATATTAATAAAGACGGTAAAATTTCAAAGAAAGAATTTAGAGATTTGGTTAAAGATTTAGTTTTATTAGTTGTTGAAAATTATTAAAAATATATTTTATTGGGTGTTTTTTATTTTTAAAAAAACTTATATTTAAATTTATTTTATATATTATTATTTATATCAAGAGATATAAGATATTTAAATATTTTATAAAGATTGCCAATCTCCATATTTCACAATATTTAATAATATTATATTCAAATAATAGACAGATTATTATTTCTTATTATGTTTATTGTTTATTTTGTTTTCAGTAAATATTTTTTAATTATTTGATTAAAAAACTTGAAATTTATTCATAAAATAATTCTTTCTTTAAATTCAAATTTTTGTTTATTCAATAGATATTATATCATTAACATCTATTTAATTTTTACATTCTTAAATATATGAATTTAAAAAAACACTGAAAAAAAAAGAATATACAATAATATTTGTTATAATAAATTTAATAATTACTTTCAAATAATTTTATATTAAAATTTCAATCCCATTTTTCAACTTATAAAAAGTTAAAATGTTAAAAAAATATAATTAAAGTTTTAATCATATTTTTCAAGTTCTTTTTGTAATCTTCTTCTTTCTAATCCTTTCTTACCTTTCATTTTATTTTTAATTTTCCATTTTTCAATAAAATCTCTTTTTTCTTTTTCTTCAATTTCTTTTCTTTTTCCTTCCTCCATTTTACTTCTTTCATACATAATTCTATTTTTTTTTAAATCTTCTTTAAATTTTTTACTATATTTCAACTGTGCTAAAGTATCAACAAATAAATTAACAAAATGAGTAATTTCAAGTAATTTTCTATCTTGTCCAGAATAAGTTAAATTAATATCAAAAGAAAAAATAACAGTAAAAGGTTCTCTACTTAAAGTAACTTGATCAGAAAAATAAATAGCATCTAAATAATTTTCAATTTGTTTATAATAAGGAAAAAGATTTTTATTATCAAATAATTCCATAAAAACTTCTAAAGATTCACTTAATAAACACATACTATCACACATAACACTAGGTTCATATAAATTACAAAAATAAGAAATATCAGCATAAGATTTTTTAACTAAAGAAGATTCTCTTTTTTTACAAACACAAAAAATCCATCCTAAAGGGTCAACAGGTTCAAAAGAAACTTGATAAATTAATTTATCTTTATCATTAAATAATAAACTAGTCATCATAGAACTAGCATCAAACCTTTTTCTAAATTCTAAAGCAACTAATAACCATTTAACATATCTATAGTTAGCACAATATAACCGATAAAAATAAGGATTTTCTTTAATTAAAACAGAATCATTCATTTTAATATCATCAGGAATTTCTGTTTCAGTATCATCTTGTGTTAAACCAACTTTTTCAAATCTTTCTTCAAAATATTGTTTATTAGCATTAAACCAAGCAATAGCATGTTTATCATTTTGATTTCTTCCAAATAAACAATTATATATTAAACCAACTAAAAAGAAAATCATCATAATTTGATAACCAGCGCCTAAATAACTTGAATACCAAGAATTTCGATTTGAAGAATAAATTGTTTGTTGAGGAGAAGATTGATAAGAAGTAAAAGAATGATCTGAAGGAGAAGGATGTTGTCTCATTCTTCGTGAATGTGGAGAAGAAGAAAATGAAGGCTCGTATCTTTGATTCGGATGAAAATTTGAAGGTGGTGGATTTATATTTCTTGGAAAATCATCGTTTAATGGATTTTTTCCCTTTATTGGACCCTTTTTCTGAGGCTGCTGTTCATTTATTCCTTGTGATGATGGAGTCTCTGGACGAGAATGTAATTTTGGGTTTGAACTGTCAAATCCCGGATGATGAGGACGTTGAGGTTGGTTAATTATTGTTTTTATAAATATTATTAATAGGAAGATGTTGTTTTGCATTTTTTTTTAAATAATTTTTTATTTAGAAATTATTTTATTTAGGTTTAATTATATTTTATATTTTTTTTTTATTTTTTTTTAGTTATTTTTTTTTTGTTTTTTATATTAATTGTTCATTAAATTTAAATAAAATTCTAAAGAAAAAGGGATTAAGTCGTTTTTAAAGTTTTCTCCTTCATTATTTTCTGCTTCCATTATTTCATCTTGTTTATTTGTAAATATATCAAAAAAGGATTCAATATCTTTATTTTTTACTTTATTTGGATTTATTTTTTCTGTCCAATCTATTTTTGTAGATTCTGTTTTATGACATTCTTTTGTTTTTTTATTTACATAATATGTTTTTGATATTTTATTATTTGAAAAATATTTATTTTTTAAAAAATAAAAATTTATTCTGTAACTTAGATTATCTTCTAACATTTCTAATTCAACGTTAAATAAATATTTTAATATATCTTCATCTATTTTTGTTAAATCAAAATTTTCTGTATTTTTTATTGCAATTAACCAATAATTTGGTATTATTTTTGGTTTTTTAGGTTTTATTTTACTAGGCTCTAAATTATATTTTCCTATTATTTCATTCTGTATTTCTGGTAATTTTTGTCCTTGAATAATTCTTGAAATTTCATTTTCAATTTCTTTAAATTTTTTATTATAATCATTTGTTATTTTTAATAATTCTTTCTCCATTTGATTATCTTCTACTTTATTAATTTCATTTTTTAATAATTCAATTGTTTTTAATTTTGATTTTAATGAATTAGAACAATCTAAATCATCAATTTTTTGAAATATTTCTTGAGGAGAATTTTCATTTAAATTATTATTATCCATTTATTTTATTTACATTTATTTTTTATTTCAAATTTATTATTATTTAATTTTAAAATGAATATTATAAATTATATTTATGAATATTCCAAAGAAGCAATTGAAAAAGAAAATAACTCAAAATTTAAAAGATGTAAAATCATTAAGTGAAAAAAAGGAAGTATCAACTCCTATTTTATTAGAAAAAAGAAATGAATTTAAAAAATTAAGAGAAGATATATATTCAAAATTAAATAAAAATGAAGAAGATGAAAAACAAATAAGTAAAAATGAAGATTTATATGATTTTATAAATAAAGAATTAGAGAGTTCAATTCAATTTAATAAAGACCAAAAAATTATAGAATATGATTTAGATAAAATAAAAAATAAATTTGAGAAAAAAGGAAAAAAATTAGAAGAACAATATAATAATCTTCAATTATCATTAGAAGAAAAAAATAATCAAATACTTAAAACAAATCATGAAATAAATGAATATGTAAGAGAACAAAAATTAGAATTTGATCAATTTAATTATGTAATAAATCCAGCTCAAGATTTTATTGAATCAGTAGCACAATTATCTTTAGAAAAGTTAATTCAAGATAATTTAAAAGCTCAAATAGAAAAAACAAAAAAATTAAATGAAGAAGAACCAAAAGAAATTCAAAAATTAAAAACTAAATTAACTAAATTAAAAGAAAAAAATGGAATAAAAGATGATATAAAAGTATCTTCACCAGAATTAAAAAATGATAAAAATATTAATTCATCAAATTTTAATGATACATTAGTTTGGGATGATATAGAATATGATACAGATTCAATATTATTAGAAATAACAAAAAGACAATTAGATAATTTAATTGAATCTCCCAGATTTATTGATAAAATTTTAACAAAAGATAATTTACCTCAAATTAAACCAGTTAAATTAAAATTTGAAAGTTTTCAAAGTGATACTTTGGCCTCTCCAATTAGAATAAAACATGTTAATAAACCAAAAGAAAATTTAAGTGATTTAAATAAAGAATTAAATAATGGAAATAAAAAAGTAAATGATTTAAATAAAGAAATTGAAGAGATTAATAAAATAATAAAAAAAACTAAAAATAAAATTAGTAAAGTTAAAGAAAGTATTGAATATGCAGATTATAAAATACAAATTTTAAAAGATCAAATTCAAATTTTAAATAATGAAACAGAACAATTAAAAAATGATAATGAAAATAATGAAATTCCAATTCCAAGAGGAATGTATCTTTATTCTCATGAAAATATGAATGAAGAAGAATATGAAGAAAATGAAGAAGAAAATGATTTTCCAACTGGAAGAATAAAAGAAATTGAAAAAAATGAAGAAAAAGAAGAAGAAAGAAATGAAGAAGAAAAAGAAAATGAAGAAGAAAAAGAAGAAGAAGTTTAATTTTTTTATTTAATATCTTTTTATAAGTTTTAATTTATATTATTGTTTTGTATTGAAAATGTGTTAAAATAAATTGAAAAAATAAGGTTTTTCCTATATTTATATATATAAAGTTTAAAAAATCAAGAAAAAATTATTTAACAATTATAAAATAAATATATATTAATATTATATTTTATTCATTGATATAAAAATTTTTAAAATTATTTTTTTTAATATTTAGAAAACAAATGAGGAAATGGTTAGTAAAACAATAAAATAATATAATACATTTAATAAAAATAGAAATGTTGTTTTCCAGCAAACAAAGAAGAACTTCCAGTAAGTGACAAAGAGGCAGAAGTAAAAGAAGATCCAACAAATAATAACAACAAAAACCAAATAGAAAGTAATTTGTAAGAATAAAAAAATCTAACATAAAACCTTTTATATAACTTTATAGAAAAATTATTTAAATTATTATAAATTTAGCAAAAGATATCCCAGATATAAATGGAGGAAACATAGATTCAAGTTTAAATAAAGATAATCAAACAAATTTAAAATCTCAGAAAAAGAATAATCAAAACAATGAAAATGAAAAAATAGAAGACCCATTATTACAATATATAAATTCAAATAGAGAAATATCAGAAGAAGAAATAAAAACTTCTCCATTAGTAATTATGACAGAAGAAGGAGGAAAATTATTAAATGGAAAAGAAATAAAAATAAATGCAGCAGGAATGATTGGAGGAAGAGGAGCAAAAGATGGTGTTTCAATATTTGGAAAAAATAATGATAATTCAAATGATTTTATTCCAGATTTTGAATTAAATTATGAAGAAAAATTAAATTATCCTTATATTTTTGCTATTTATTTTCAAAGAGAAACTAAAAATTTTTTTATAAGAGCTTATCCAAGTAAAGGAGCTGATAATAGAATCTTATTTGTTAAATTAGCAAGAAATTATGAACTACCTTTAAAACAAAAAGAAATTATTACTGCTGGAAATGTTATTTTTCAAATTACTCCTGTTGAGGAAAATAAAATTGAAATTGCAAATTTATCTAAAAAAGATTCATCAAATAATTTAAAACAAATTTTTGATCCAAATGAAAATAAAGAAGTGACAATTGGAAGAGATAAAAATTGTAATTTTGCTTTTCCTAAAGATAAAAGTTTTAGTAGACATCAAACTACTTTTTCTTATGATGATAATAATAAAGAATGGACAATTCTTGATGGAATGAAAGATAAAGCTTCAACTAATGGAACTTGGGTTTTTGGAACTCATTCTTTTCAAATTAAAGACCAATTAATTGTTGAAATTTTGTCTTCTAAAATTAAATTTAGTCTTGTTCAAAATGAATAATTCTTTAATCTTTTTTAGTTGAAATATTTGATTAAAATTGCAAGAGATATTTTATGATTATATATATATAGTAATAATTACTTTTTTTTAAATAAATAAAATATGTATTTTGTTTATATAATTAAAATATTTAAATATTTTTTTTTGATTTTATAATTATTAAAAAAGTTAAATTTAAATAAATAATTCCTAATATTTATTGTATTTATTACATATTTTCACTAAATAACTCTTCAGTTGCTTTATAATAAAAATTAGGGTCAACAAATTTTTTCTTTTTTATCTTTCTATAAGCAAGTAAAATTAAATATAAAACAATAAGAATTATAGAAATAGAAATTAAAACTTTAATAATAGAAATTAATACCGAAACATCCTCATTATTTTTTTTCTCTTGTTCTTTTTTAGGATTAATAGGTTCAATATCAAGATCTTTTGTTGGATTAATTGGATTTGTAGGTTCAGGTCTTTTTTTTAATTGAATTAATCTATCTTTATCAGAACTAGAAAATAAAATTTCTTCTCTATCTATATTAAATACTAATTCTAAATCCTTTAATACAGGAGTTCCAATAATAAAAGTATCAATATCATCTTTTCCAAAAATTTGAAAATCATATTCTGTTTCTTTTAAATCATAAATAAATAAATCTTTAACTGGAATTGTTATTCCCCAATATTCAGTTATAATAGTTATATCATTTAAATCAATAACTTCTTTATTTTTACAAGTAAAAGTATAATAATCATTTTTATAACCAAAATAACAATCTCCTCTTGAAATATAAATTCCAAAATATAATTTTTCTAATTTTAATAAATAACTTATTGGAAAGATTATTTTAGGTGAATTATAATCAAAAATAAAAGTCTGATCTTTAGCTTCAATTAATGTATCAATTTTTAAATTATCTCCTAATAAAATACCATTTAAACTACAAGTCCATTCTCCAGATAAAGAAATTTCAATTTCACAAAATCCAATATTTAAATAATTTTCTATATAATTATTTGGAATATAACCAAATTTTATTTTTCCTAAATTATCAGAATATGAAATTGTAAAAACTTTATCTGAAATTATTTTTAAATTTTCTAATTGATATATAATATTTTTTTGTAAATTTTTTTTATCTGATGAAAATCCTAATCCAAAAACTCCATCAATTGTACCAAAATCTTCACTATTAATTGCTGAAGCATAAATTATATTTTTTATTTCTTTTGAATTTAAAAAAATTGATGATTGAAGTATATCTGATTTTATTGATTTTCCAAAAGAAAAGATTAATTTTTCATTTTTTGATTTTGATATTATATCTCCTAAATCTTCATTTATTTTTTTAACATTTTTTGATGGATTCCTATAACTTTGAACAAATGTATATATTGAATTTATGTCTAATACTAATTTGAAACATTGTTCTTTTATTCCAAAACATATTTCTGTTTTTTGATTATTTGTTAATTTATCTTCTATAAAAGTTAATTCTATATACTGATTAGTTAAAGAGAGCATAATTATCAAAATAATTTTTGAAGTAATATATGTTTTCATTCAATTAAATTTTTTAAAAATTTTTCTCTGATATTGATAAATTTATTTTAATTAATTATTTAATAATTAATTAAAAATAATCATAATTTATTTATTTGTACTTATTATTTTTTAATAAAATAAATAATAAATTAAAATTTTATTAATTTACTCTTTTATATTACTGAATCATTAGTAAAATGGTAAAATAGAAAATATTTATATAATAAAATCATATTTATTCATTTCTTTTTTCCTTTTTTTCTTTTTATCAATAGATTGTTCATTCAATGTATTATTATTAGTATTAGTTAAATTATTGTTTTCCTCTTCCATACTATTATCTTTTGAATTTGAGTTTTTACTTTTATTTAAACTATTATTAACTTCTTTATTTGATTTATTGTTATTAATTTCATTAAATTCTTTAATTTTTATAAATTTTTTACTAGATAAATTTTTAGTTAATTTTTTAATATTTTCTCTTGTTTCATTATTATTTATGTTCTCTTTTTTAATATTTAACAAAGAATTATCTTTACTTTCACTTACTTCAGATTCACTATTTGTTGTTATTTCTTTAATTATCTGAGTTTTCTTTTTTAATTTACTAAATAATGTTTCATTATTATTTGTTAATTCTGGTGTTTTTAAAGTTTTAAATTTATTTTGTCTTTTAAATTGATTCATAGGAGTTAAATCAATTTCTTCTTTTATTTTTATTTTATTAATATTTCTTTTATCATCTTTTACTACAGGTGAATTTGAAGAAGAAAGTTTAGTTAATTTATCTTTTTCTGTACTATCTTTTGAGGAGGATAATACTTTTTTAGAGCTTTTTCTAATCTCATTTCTTTCATTAAATTCTTCTGTTTTCTTTTTATTATTTTTATCTTCCATTTCTCCATTTTCATTTAAATTAATAACTATATTAGTATGACTTCTTTTAATTGGTCTTTCATTTAAACTATCATTTATATTCATTAAACCTTTATTAGATATAAACTTTATTTCTCTTTTACTCATTGCTTTTTTATTATTATTATTATTTATATTAACATTATTATGAAAAAATTCAAATTTTACTTTATTTTCAATATTATCTTTTTCATTATCTTCTTTTTTTTTAATTGGTGATTTCTCTTCTGAAGGTTTAATATTTTCTTTTTTTTGTTTATCTTCTGAGCTTGCAGATTTTAATCTTTTTTGAACAAAAGGAAGATTAATTTCATTATTTGATTTTTGTAAATTATCCTCTTCATTTGTTTTTGGGATTGTATTTGATAAATTAATTATTTTATTATTTTGATTTTTATTTCTGTTTAATACTTTTGAAATTATAGATATTTTATTATCTAATGTTTTATTAAAAGGTTTATGTTTTTTTGTTGAAATATAAGATTTTGAAATATTAATTGGAGCTAAAGTTTTATCTTTTGTAATATTATTAATATTTTTTTTTAATCCAGTTTTGAACAATTGTACTGGTTTATTATTATTATTATTTGATAATAAACTATTATTGGTAATTTCATTTTCAATTGTTTTATTATTTCTTATTTTAGTTAAATCAAGTGATTTAGCCATATCTATATTTTTTTTACGATGATTCTTTTCATTTAATTTTTTTAAATTTGATATTTTAAATACTCCAAATGGTTTCTTATTATTCTTTTCTTTTTTTATTTCAGTTTTATTTGAAGAAATTGAATCTTTTTTTGATAATTGTTTTATATCATCTGGAATATCACTTAAATGATATGCTTTTTTATTTTTTTTAAATTTATATTTTAATAATTCTAATTCTTCAGGTTCAATTTTAAAATTTAAATGTGAAAATGATAATTTTATTGGTTTATATTCTTTATCAGTTTCAGTGAAAAATTTAAATAATTTTTCTAATAATCCAACTATATCATCAAAATTTTCTTGACTTTCAAATTCTAATAATTTATTATTTATTTTTTGAATTAATTCAACTTTTGATTGAAGAAATAAAATCATATTTTTTTGAAAATTATTTCTTGCTTGTATATATTTATAATTAGATGCTAAAATATTTAATTTATTTCCTAAATTCTGAAACTCTTCATTACTTAAATTTTTTGCATTTAAATTATTATTAAAAAATTGAGAAATTTCTTCAAAGTTATTAGTATTAATATAAAAGTTTTCTAATTTTTTATCTACATTTTTTTCTTGTTTCTTAAATTCCTTTGTTAATTTTATGATTTTATTAAATCTATCATCTAAAAGATGTTCATATGCCATAGTATCATTAATTTCTTTTTCATAATCATTTTCTACTTTCAAAAACTTTTGTCTTAAAGTTTGATAATATTGTTCATTATTAATATTCATTATATTTTTTGGAGAATTTGAAATAGAAGTTGAAGCTTTACTAAAATAAATTTTGCTGTTTAATTTTTGGACATTTATTATAATATTATTTTCTCCTTTTGGGACAATATCTTTTATTAAAGCTTTATCACCATATTTTGAAAGATTTTCTTCTTTATAAAAAATATCCATTTCTTCTCCAAAGATTTTACTACTTAAATCTTTAACATATTCAACACTCACTTCTGGACCAATATCAAATTCATACTTATTTTCTTCATATATTAAGATAATATTCATATTTTTAATTCTTTTATAAAGTCAATTTTATTTATTTAGTTTTTTTTATAAAAATATTTTTTATTTTATTCTCAATTAATAAATATTCCAATATTTAAAAAGATATGAAAAAATAAAAAATTAAGGAGAAATTATATATTTAACTTTTTCAATTCATATTCCAAAATAGAAAAATAAAATAATTTAGTACAAATTAAATATGTGAGTTCTTTGAAATAAATAATTACCTTTATTCTAAGAATTTAGGTAAATATTTTAATAATTTAAAAATTTAAATAACAATAAAATCATTAAATAATTTATTATATTATTTTTAAGAGTTATTTTTTTTCATATTTTCTTTTTTTAGAATATTATTTGTCTTTAGAAAATAACAAATAATAATCAATTAATCATCAATCATGTTTTTTATATTGTAAAAATATGTTTTTTTCATCTATAAATTGATGAATTTTATTAATTAAGTTAAGTTTTTTTCAAAAATTATATTCTTAAATTATAATCTTTTTATTTATAAATCATAAAAAAAATTTATACAAATCTTTCTTTTTATTTTTTATTTTTTTCTTTTGAAGAATTCTTGCTTTTTGATTTTGATCTAGAAAAAAACCTCATAAATTTAGCTGAAATAGAATTCTTAATTTGACCATTACCCTCATCATTTTTTTTTTGGTTAGGTGATTTACTTTCATCATTTTTCTTATCAATAAAATTATTATTATTCATATTATTTAACAATCTATTTTTTGGAATTGGAATAACAGTTAATTTTCCATGATTATCTTTTTCTTCTTCTCTATTTTTATTTCTATTTTTTAAATTTATAAACTTATTCTTAATATTTATATTATTATTATTACTATTATTACTTCCATTTTCTTTTTCAGAATCATTTCCATTACTTTTTATATTTTTATAATCTTCTTTTATTCCATTACTAATTTGACTATGATTTTTTTTTTCTAAATCACTATCATTGTTAACATTACTATTATTAATATTATCATCAAAAGCATTTGAAATTTCTTTTTCTTGAGAATGATTTTCAAGATATTCAATTTGTTTTTTTTGAATCATTTCAATAATAGAGATTAAATCAGTTGGATCTTGTTCTTCTCCTTTATAAGTATATCCAATAAATTCAGCATCTTTTCTTTTTTTAACACTATTAATAGGATAAAAAGGTTCAATTTCATTATATCTTTCAAAATATTTTACATCATAATCATTTTTTAAATTAGGAACAAAAGGAGGTTTCATTTCTCTAATTTTTTTCCAATTAATTCCTTTAAAAAAAGGATGTGATTTAATTTCTTCACTTCCATTTTTTCCTAATCTTAATTTGGAATCAGTAATTAATTTATAAATAAGATCTTTAGCATTATTAGAAACTTTAATTTTATCAGGAAATTGTAAATAATGTTTATAATTAACAATTTTATTACAAACTTCATTAGTATGTTTAGAACAAAAAGGAGCATAACCAATAATCATTTCATAAAAAATAACACCTAAACTCCACCAATCAATTTCTTTTCCATAACCAGATTTATTTAAAACTTCAGGAGCAACATAATAAGCAGTTCCAACACAAGAATAATTTCTTGAATGTTTATTTCCTTTATAATTTACTATATCTTCTTTAAATATATTATCTGCTATTTTAGCTAAACCAAAATCACTTAATTTTATATGACCATATTTATCTATTAATATATTATCAGGTTTTATATCTCTATGAATACAATCTAAATTATGAATTGCTTCTATTGCTAATATCATTTCACATAAATAAAATTTAGCTTCTTCTTCTTTTAAAACATCTTTTATTATTAATAAATTCATTAAATCTCCTCCTGGTAAAAATTCCATTACTAAATATAAAAAATCTCCTTCTTGAAAAGAACATTTTAATTCAACAATCCAATTAGATTTTATTTTACTTAAAAAATCTTGTTCATCTCTTGTATGAACTATTTGATTTTTTTGAAGTAAAATAGATTTTTTTATTTTTTTAATTGCAACAATTTCATTTGTTTTTTTTTTTCTACAAACATGAACTTCTCCAAAAGCTCCTCTTCCTATTATACTTAAAGATTCATAATCATAAATTGTTAATTTTTCTCTTATTTTTTGTAAACGATTTTTTTCTTTTTGTTGTATTTCATTCATTATTTCTTCTTTCTTTTCTAATGGAATATTTAAATTATTTATTTTCTCTTTTATCACCTCATTTTCAATTTTACGAATTTTTATTAAATTATATTTTCTTTCTATATATTTTTTAGCTACTATTACTTTTTCATATGTTAATTTAGATATTTTTTTTTGGTTAACTAATGCTTCTAATGGAACAATTTTGTAATTTGAAATTTGAGAACCATCAATTAAGTTTATCATTTATTTATTCTTTCTATAATTGAATAAAAAAGAGGAATAAAAATAAAACAATAATTTTTAATTAATTTTTTAATAATTTAAATAGGATAATTGAGGAGTAATTTATTTAAATTTAATTTTTATAAAAAAGAAGAAAAGATTTAAAATTTAAACTTTTATACATCATTTCAAAAATAAATAGAATAAATTTCAAAAAAGAATAACATAAATTAATTAAACCAAAATAAAAAAAGAAAATATAATTATTTAAATTAAAAAAAAATAATTAAAATGTCATCCCAAGAAAATCAAATATCAGAAATAGAAAAAAATTATGAAAATGAAAATGAAAAATCTCCAAAAAAAATAAATGAATCCTCAAAACAAAGTATGGAAAATCAAAATTCAATATTAAAGAAAATATTATCTCCAATATCATCAGAAAAATTAAAAAAATCAAATTCCGTTAACAACATAAATGACAGTAAAAATAACAATAATGAAAATAAATTAGATATGAATATAAATATGAATATTAATGTAAGTAATTATTATCCTCTTTATATAACAGATACAAAAATGATAGAAAAATTTAATGAAGCAAAATTAAAAAAAAAATTCTCATGTAATTGTAAAAAATCAAGATGTTTAAAATTATATTGTGATTGTTTTGCAAATGGAGAATATTGTGTAGATTGTAATTGTCAAAGTTGTTCAAATGTTATTGGAAATGAAATAGAAATAAAAAAATCATTTAATGAAGTAAAAGATAAAAATCCTGTTGCAATGAAATTTTATTTAAATGAAGAAAGTTCTTCTTTAGGATGTAATTGTACTAAAAGTAATTGTTTAAAAAAATATTGTGAATGTTTTAAAGCTAATTTAAAATGTTCTGATAATTGTAGATGTAGAGAATGTGATAATAGAAGTAATGAAAATAATTTTTCTTTTAAAAAAAATGTTAATAATGTTGTTAAAAAAAAGAAAAAAAATTTATATATGGATTTTTCTTTCCAAAAAATTTCTATTTTAGTTGATAAAGATAATATTCATGTTAAAACTTTTAATGATATTCAAAATGTAGAAATGTTAAATTATGAAAATTTAAAAAATCAAGTTAATGTTAAAATTGTTGAGAATCAAACTTTTCTAGAAGTTCCAAAAAAAATTATTGATAAAAGTGTTATTTTAGAATTGGAAAACCAAAAAAATGATTTTTCGAAAAATAATTCCAATGTTCATAAAACTTTAATGAAATATAATAGTGATGAAGATTTGATTAATGAATTAGTTGGAAAAAAAAGAAGTTATGGTAAAAATTAAATGTAGAGTTTATTGTATATATTTTATTTTTTCATTTATTATATTTAAATTTTCTTTGTTTGAAAAATAAAAGATTTGTATAATATTTTCTATTATTTTTTTAAAATAAATTCAATGAAAATATATTTTTGAATGTCTAAAATTAATATTAATTAAAATCTTTTAAAAACAATAATTAAAATAATTGTATTATTTTTATGTAAAATAGGATTTCTTTTTTAATTGGAGAGAGAAATATTCAAAAAAAATTTGTTTCAATATTTTATAAAAATATTTCCCTAAAGAAAATATGACCAATTTTAAATAAAAAAATTCTAATTTTAATTTATTTAATTTTTCAGTAATATAACAATTTGATTATTAAATAAAATACATAGATTTAGAAGTAAATGAATATTGAAATATATTTAATATTTTTGTTTAAATTTTAATTAAAAGAAAATAATTAATATACCCTATATATTTTATCTAATAAAGAATAAATTATAAAACAATTTATTTTTTTTTCTCATTTTTTTCTCTAGCTGAAAGTGATATATTACTTTTACTTTTATTTTCATATTTTTTGATTTTATTATAAGAATAATTCATTAAATCTTTTGTACATCGATAAATTCCTATTTCTGGAATTTTTCTTCTTTCAATCTCTACAGAATTACTTAAATTTTTTTTATAAATAATATAATTATCTTCGTTAATTCCAATTCTTCCAGAATAACATAATCGGTGATTATCTGTATTCTCATATTTATTTGAAAAAATTTTTCTCATTGAAGAAAATTTTTTTTTTTGATTTATTATTTTTTTTTCTTGAGAATTTCTTAAAGAATTAGAAGGAACTTTTATTTGTTTAACGTTAATAAATTCTTTAATTTTTAAAATATTATTCTTATTAACTGGTTTTGTAAAAAAAGCAATTGTTCCATTAAATTCATTTTTATTTTTTGGAGCAATAATATTTAATGGAGAACCTTCAACTGCATTTGAAAAATCTAATTTAACAGAATTTTCTTTTAATTTTTTCAAATTTGAAATTACTTTATTTAATTGTTCAATTTTTATTTCTTGATTATAACATTTATATATATAATTATTTAGGATTTTGTTATTTAAATCTTTTAAAATACTTTCTTTTTTATCAATTATTAATTTTCTAAATGTTAATTCTTCTTTTATATTATTATATAATGTTGATAATTTTTTTATTATTAAATGTTGTTCATCAATTAAAGTAAATATATCAATTGCGTTATTTACATTTTTTTGAATAATTCTAATTTCCTCTTTAAAACTATTTTTTAGTACAATATATGTTTTATTTAATTGATAAATCTTTTTTTCTATTATTTTATAATCATCTTGATATGAAGATTGAAAATAATTAAACATGTTGTTTTAAATTTTAGTTAAATTGTTTATTTTAAATTTATTTTTAGAAATGGATTATAAAGGCTTTTATTTTAATAATAATGAAGAAAAAAAATTTTATGAAGGTGGAGCACATTTTAAATACAAAGAATTATATTATATTTTAGAAAATTTATCTTTAACTCTTCCTCAACAAAGAAATGGAGTTTCTGTAGATTCAAAAAAAATTAAAAGAAATAATCTTTCAATAGGAGAAAATCCAAAAAGTAGAAATAAAACAAAAAATAAAAATCTTAAATATGTTCCTGATTCATTAACTTTTAAAATGAATAAAATTGACAATAATCAAAATAAAATAAATTCTAAATTATCAAATATTTTATTTAATTCAAAATATTTAACAAGAAATCAAAAAATTAGTAATTTCTATCCTCTTCATTTTAATAGTAAAATTTCTTATTTTAGTAAATCAAATGATAAAAATTATGAAAAAAAAAATGTTGAAAATGATTTATCTTGTTCAAGTTTTTTTTTCAATAATCAAAAGAAGAAGATATTCGTTTCTTTAAAAAATAAAAAAAATTCTTTTTTGAAGTTTATTGATAATAATAATCATTTTAAGAAACAAAATGAAAAAAATAAAAAAAAAATTCCTTCTTCTATATCTTATGATATAACAAATAAAAGTATGAATAAAACAAAAATAAAAGAATCAAAAAATAGTTCAATTGATTTAAAAGAAATTTTTTCATATACAAAAAAGAATATAAAATTAAATGCAAATATCAACAATAAAAAATTTTTAGATTATAAATTTAATAATACAATCATAACTCATAATAATTATTCTTCCTCTTCAAAAAAACAATTATTATTAAAATTAAAAAATAAACATTGTCACAATAAATCTCAAGACTTATCTTCAATTCTATTGAAGAACAATAATAAATTTCCAAATACTGTAAAAAATGTAAAATCAAAAATTAAATCTGATAAAAATTCTTCATTTGATAAATCTTCAAATTTAAATTGTTCAACAATTACTATAAATTCTAGGATTAATAAAGAAAATCAATTATCTAATTTAATGAAAAATTTGAAAATGTTAAATGAAAAAACAAGAAATCAAGAAATTTTTAATAGAATAAATTTTATGAAAATGGGTTCTTCATTCAAAACAAATTTAAATATTCAAGATTATAATAAATTAAATCAAATTAAATTATATAATAGAACAATAACTCCAATTAAATCAAATAATACTAATAATAATAATAATAATAATAATAATAATAATAATAATAATAATAATAATAATAATAATAATAATAATAATAATA
>JAJJKW010001658.1:0-46981 GCA_023805745.1 Isotricha sp. YL-2021b | reverse complement strand
AAAAAAAACATGAAAATGAAGGTAATTTTGAAATTGAGGATGAATATAATAACAATTGTGATATAGATTTAAATTTATAATATTTATTTCATTAATTAAATATAATATTAGCTGATAAATTTATCTGTAGGACTTAAAATTCAAAAAATATTTTTTACATTTCAAAAAAAATTTTTCTAAATTAAAAATAAAATTAAATTTTAAATTATTATATTATTCTTTTTTTATTTCAAATTATTATCAATTTAAAAAATAAAAAATTTTAAACTTTATAATAAATTTTCAATTAGATTATATTAAATAAAACTTATAAAATATATGAAAGTATATTTTATATTTTTAATTTATAAAACATTATAATATAACATATATAAAATACAATAAATAATTTTAGATGAATATTTTTATATGAATTATTATTCATATATATTCATATAATATAAAATAAAATAAAATAAAATAAAATAAAATAAAATAAATAGAATATGAAAAATTTATTTCTAATAACTTGATATTTAAAATATTTTTTATATAAAATATTCTTTATTGTATGTAATTTTCCCATAAAAGAATTTGATATATTATTTCTATAAATATATATATAATTTACTGTTATTTTATCGTTTTAATATTTATTATTTCATAACTTAAAAATTTTTATTTATTTATTAAAAAGGTTAAATATAATTTTATGAAAAATATTTATATTTTAACAATTTGAATAAATTCAATATAAATAATTTTTTCATTATTTTAAAATTTATTGATTTTATTTGTTATAATATTAATAATAATTTTAATTATACTTTTCATATGCCTATTTAAATCTTATATAAATTTTGTATTTTATATTTAATATTTTTTTGTTTTTATATCATATTATGATTATAATCTAAAATTCATTAAATTATCAAAAATACTACTAACACTTCTCATATAATCAATATTGAAATAATAATATTAATTTAATAAAAATATTTTTTATATCAATATATTTTTTTGATAAATATAAAATAATTGAAAAATATCAAATTAAGTTTCATAAAAATAATTCATATATAATTAAATTGTTTTTCAATTTATATATATCATGAAATATACATTTTGAAGATTTAGAAAATTGAAGCAATTAAATATTTTTATAATTCAAATTCATATAATATTTTTTCCTTTAAATATAAAATTTGTCATCATTATTAACTAAATTTTTAAATTCATATATTACTTTATATATCTATTTAATATTTTTATATTTATAAACTCAATAAATAGAAATTGTAGAATGAAATAAATCTATATTGTTATTTTAGTTTATAAAAACCTAAAGAACAAAAAGAATTGATGAAAATTATTCTCAAAATAATTTAAAAATAAATATTTTAAATATAATGATAAAAAAAATATTTTAATATATTTATTTCAAAAAATAAAAAAAAAAATCAAAATACAATATATAATCAATGAATTTTACAAAAATTATAAAAAAGAAATAAAAAAATGTTTTCCCAATAAAAATTATAAAAATCAATAAAAAATATATTTTACTTAATCATTAAATTAGAGTAAAATAAAAAATATCTTAATATTCAATAAATTGATTTAATTTTTGATTTTTATTGAACATAAAATAAAGAAAAAAAAAATTTTAAAATAAACACCCTTAAAAATTTATTTATCCTAATATTAAAGAATTTAGAATAACAAATATTTTTTAAATAGTATAATAAGGAGTATAACTCATAGTACCATATTTAGGAGAAGGACCATATTCATTAGTTCCAGGTTGAGAATCAAAAATCAATAAAACTAAAACAATTAAAATTCCAACAACAGGAACAAAAATAAGTAAAATACATATTCCAGGTTTTCCAACATCATGAAGTCTTCTAACTGAAACTGCAATACTTGGAATAAATGAAAATAGAAAAAATAAACAAAGTATAAGGAAAACAGGGTATTTTATAAATGATAGATATTGTGGTAAGTTAAGAAAAAAAATAAATATGCATTCTAATATAAAATCAAATAAAAAATAATACCAAAATTCTGATCTTCTTGCACGACCTGTAAAATCACAATATTTATCAAATAATACAGTTGTTACCACCTCCTTCATTCTGGAAGACATTTTTTTTATTTTAGAGATTTATTTAAATATTTTTTAGTATTTAGTGATTTTGTTAATTTTATTTTTCTTCAGAATTATTTTAAACTTTAAAAAAAAAAAAATATTTAAATTAAAAATATCAATATTAAATTTAAATCCTTTTTTCATAATATCTTATTTATATATCTGTTTTCATTATTTAATTTACTTTTTCATCCTTTTTTATGATAATCATGTTGATTATATTCTTAGTATGAATCTAAAATAAAAACCTTATCATACATTTCTTTTATTTAATTATTTATTCTACTATAATTTTATATTTTAAATTTTATATTTTTTTAAAATGCATCTTTTTCTTTTACTTTTGTATTGATTTTAAAATCTTCAGAATATTAATCCTTCTTTAATTTAAAAAGAAATGAACAAATGATTATTTAATAACCTGATATTATATAAGATACCTAAATTATATCTGAAATTCTTTATTTTTGGTAGAATCACTAATTTTATGAAATAAAACATTATTTTTAGAAAATGAGAAAATCATTAAAAATAATAATAGTCAAAATTTATTGTAAAAAAATAATTAAAATAAAAAAAATATTTTTACATCCAAAAAAATGTAGATAAATTATTTAATAAATATGGTTTTTTTCAAATAATGTTTTTCTAATCCTTTATGATAATTTTAAATCAGTTAATAAATATAGTAAAATAATGAAAAAAATCAGCAACAGAAAAAAAAAAGGAGGAAATAAAAAAGTGATAACATAATAATAATTATTAACAATGATTATAAAAATATTTATGATATTATTGGATATTTAAATAAGAGTATTAACCCTTTTATTAATAATTATAATCAAGTAAATATAATTATTAGATAAATATTTTTCATAATAATTATATATATTTTTTCGTCAATAAAATCATTTTCGAAATAATATAATTATCTTTTATTAGATTAAAAACAAGAAAATAATTAAATTATTTTATAAAATTACCAATTTGAATTAATAAAAAAGAGTATAATTTAATTCATCATTAAATTAAAATAAAAGAAAATAAAAAAATCATATTTTTGGAAATAAAAAAAAATAAATCTAAACTCAATATTAATTAAACCCATTTAAAAATTAATATATTTTCTTTAAACATTATAATAAGGAGTATAACTCATAGTACCATATTTAGGAGAAGGACCATATAAATTAGTTCCAGGATCAGAATCAAAAGCCATTAAAATTAAGTAAATTATAATTCCAATAACAGGAATAAAAATAATTAAAAATAATAGTCCAGTTTTTCCAATATCATGAAATCTTCTAACTGAAACTGAAATAGTAGGAATAAACGTTATTATATTAAATAAACCATATATAAATACTATTGGATTATTTATATTATCCATTGAAAATCTAAATATATATGCTATGAAATAAAATATGCAATCTATGATAAAACAAAATAAAAAAAAATACCAGTATTCTGATCTTCTTGAACGACCTGTAAAGTCACAATATCTATTAAATACGGTTGTTACTGCGCTTTGAATTTGAGAAGACATTTTTTTTATTTTTAAGAGAATAATTTAGTTAAATATATATTTTTTGAGGTAAAGATTTTTTTTTAATTTATTTTTTTACAACTTTGTTTTAATTTTTTACAATGAATTAAAAATGAAAAAACTCATAAAAAGAAATTATTCAAAAGGTAATTAATTTACCAAAATAATTTAATATTTAAAATCCTTTATTCAGCTAAATAAAAAATTAGGGATATATTTTAATATTAAGGAAGTTATATTCATTGATTTATTTACTCAATTTTAATTTTACACAAAAAAAATCATATAATAATTAAATGTAAAAAATGATTGGTCTTAAAATAGTTTTGTTTTTGCAATTTTAAATATTTATTAAATTAATATTTTTTATTCTTAATTCTTATTAGAGAAATGATTATTATAAAAGAAAATTTTTTAAATTTTCTGTAATATCATCTTTTTTATAAATAAAATTATTAATTAAATTGTATTGTAAAATAATAAAAAATGAATTAAATAAAATGTTTTTTTATTCTTAATCTTTGAATTTTCTCTAACTAAAATATTCAAGCAGTATAAAAAAAGTATTTATTATAAATCAAATAAATAATATTAGTCATAATTTTATCTATTTAAAAAAAACATTTTTCTAAAAGGAAAAATAAAAAATCAATTGGATAATAATATGATTGATAATATAATATTTTTTAAAATTTACTTTTTATATAAATGAAATAAATAATAATAAATAGAATATTATTATTTTGTTAGTTATAATGAAATTATTTGCAGAAACTTCAAAATATGACTTTTCAAGATTTTCATATTGAATATTACAAACATCAAAAACACTTAAATTATATCTACTTCTATTTTCCCCTTTTCTAATTTCAAATTCTTTTTTATTAACATTACATTTAATTCCTTTAGTATTATTTTTTTCACATTTAATTTCTTTATTTGAAGAAATAAATTTAGGTAATTTTTTTTCATTAATATCTCCAGTAAAATTAGCATTAAAATAACCATTTTCACTTATACTATAATTAATAAAATTATTATAAATAAAAGGAATTCCAGGATCATTAATTAAAGAATGTCCAATTTTATCATCAAAATAAAAATTATTAAAATAAAGAGTAAAATCATTTTCACATTTAAAAAATTTATCTCCTTCTTCATCAATAGTAACTTTAAAAGGACCAATATAATTATCATAATAAATTGAAGAATAACAATCAATTAAATTTAAATCTGTATTATAATTACATATTGTTGGAATTGCTTTTGTTTCATTTTGATTTATACTTAATAATAATATTATATTTTCTAAAGAAGAACAATTAATAAACTTTGATTTAGTTTCTGTTAATGAAATAGAAAAATTTGTTCCTTTTGATATATCCGAACATTTTTTATAATTTATTAATTTTGTAGCATTTACTATTTCAATAGTTGATGAAAATGATAAATCTATTAAAAATAAAGAAACAATATATTTTAAAAACATTTTTTTAAATAATTATTATTTAAAGATTTTATATATTTAATTACTTTTTTTTTTTAAATAATATTTATCTAAAATTAGATATAATTTATAAAAGAATATAAATTGAAACATTCCTAAAAATGAAATAGTCAAAATAAACAAATAATAATTTTTTTTTCCAATACATTTTCCAATTACTCCACAATGATGATCAAATCCAGTTACACAAACATTGCATAATTTACAATGTTTTACTTTTAAATTTTTATTATAATTAATTCCACAAATTTCACATTTAATTGTATTTTGTAAATCTAATGATTCTGTTTTATATATTATACCAGGATTAATTAAAAATAAAATGAAACTACAAATTAACATAAATAATAAAATAATTGGAACTGTAATATCAAAAAGTTTTGAGTACGCATATTTATTTAAAAAAATATAAAACAAACTATAAACAACTCCAAGATAAAGAATAATTAATAGAAATAACATTCTTCCATGTCCTAAACTAAATATTGGATATTTAAATTCTTCTAGAGATACTTTTGTATAAGGTAAATAAAAATTAAAAGTATTACCAAAATAGAAATAAGGTATTTTTAAGAATTTAGTTTTATAAATTTCAATATTTCTTTTTTCTTGAATTTCATTATTATCTTCCTCAACTTTAACTTGAATAATACTATAATTATTTTCTTTTAAACTAATATTTTCTATATTATTATTAGACATAATAATTATATAAAAAAATTTAAAAATTTCAAAAACAATTAATTTAAATATCTAAAAGAAAAAATGGACTCAGAGAATAATAAAGAAGAAAAACAAGAAATTTTAATTCCATTAACTCAAAAATTTAAAGCTCATGAAAAATCAATTAATCATATTGCTTTATTTCCTTCTGGAAATTTTGCTTCAGTTTCTTCAGATTGTTCAATAAAAATATTTTCTCAAAATTTAGAATTAATAGAAAATATAGAAAAAGCTCATTCTGAAGAAATAACATATATTCATATAATAAACGATAAATTATTTATTTCATGTGGTTATGATGATAATATAAAAATATGGAAAAAATCAGAAAAAAATTTTGAAGTTTTTCAAACAATAGAAAAAGCACATAAACAAGTAGTTAATAGTGTATTATTTACAAAAACAAATAAAATAATATCATGTTCATTTGATGGAAAAGTTTCAATTTGGAGTTTAAAAGATAAAAGATTTCAAAATGAAAATATATTATTAAATCCAAAACAAGTAAATGCAATATTATTATTAGAAGATAAAAATTTATTAGTTTCGAGTGGAACTGGAGGAACTTTATTTTTTAATTTAAATAATTTTGAATTAGAAAAAGATTTAGAAGATTTAAAAGCAATAACATATTTTTGGAATGGTTTAAAAAGATTAGATGATAATAGAATTATTATAAGTGGAAAAGCTAAAAATATTGTTATTGTTGATATTAATGAAAAAAAAGTTATTAAAGAAATTGATAATGGATTTTCTTGTTGGGGGAATTTTAGTTTTAATTAAAAAAGGTATTTTTCTTACTTGTGGAAGAGATGTTGATATTAAAGTTTATAATGTTGGAAGTTATCAATGTTTATTTACTTTAAAAAATGCTATTGATAGAAATTATTTTATGAAAGGAATGTGTGAATTAAAAAATGATTCTTTTATTGCTTATAATGAAGAAGGGTTTGTTAGAATTTTTAAATTTAATTTATAATATATTTGTTTTTTTTTTTGGTTTTAATTTTAATTATTTATTGTTTTTTTTTTTGAAAAAATATTTTATTTTTTGATATATTTATTTTTTATATATTTTTTTTAATTAAATAAATAATTATAAAATAAAATAATTACTTTAGTTTCGTAAAAATTAAATATTAAAATATAATTATAATATTTTTTCATAAAATACTTTTTAATTGAATCTCTTAACATAAAAAATTTATTAATATAAAATTAATCATACTTTAAACATTACTGATTATTCATTTGTTTTTTTAATCTAAATTTATATTAACTGTTATATTTTCTTAACAAAAATGAATATAAACTTTTAAAGGCTTTAATACTTATAATATTTCTAGATTTTTTATAGATTTTTTAAATTATTTTCCTAATTTTTCTTGATGAAGACATTAATTTTTATAAGATAAAAAAGAACTAATATTTTAACCATATTGATAAGAAATACATAACCACTTAAATTTTTCTTTTCTATTTTTTATATTTATTTGTTTTGATAATATGAGAAAATAAATTTTATTGTTTTTTTTGATTTTTTTCTCAATATTATTTTGTTTATTTCCAAATTATTATATCATGGTCTTTTGATGCAGTTATAATTATATCATTATTTAATTGAACTATTGAATTAATATCACCTTTATGAACATCATGTTTTTTAGAAGTAATTCCCCATTTATTTCCATATATATTAGTTTTAAATTCATAAATATCATAATGATATTCATGATTATTATCTTCATAATATTTTCCACATAAAATATTATGATTATTTAATTTTATAATACATGTAAAATAATTATTTATTTTTAATAATTTCTCAATCCTTAGATCTAAATAATTTATTAAATAAATTCCAATTGAACTACAAACTGCAAGTAAAAAATTATTTACTGGACAAATTGAATCAGGCCAACTTGAGCCTTCAATATCTAAAAAAGTTTTTATTGAACGAAAAGAAATTGTATTATATATTTTTAATATTGATTCTGATGATGATAAAGAACAAAACTTAAATTTATCTATTAAACATATTGAATTAATTTGTTCTTTATGAACATTAATTGTTATCATTTCTTGATATAATATTTTATTATTATTTGATATTTTATTAAATGCTTTTATTAAATGATCTGATGAACAAGAAAGAAAAATGTTATCGTTTATTGTTATTAATTTATTTATCCAATTTTCATGAGTGTTTATTTTTTGTTTTATTTCATAATTATTATTATTATTTAAAAGATTTATTATTAATATTTCCTTATATGAAGAAGTTGCTATTAAGTTATTTTGCAATTTTATCATATAAGTTATTGAATGTTCTAAATTAATTTTTTTTAATTTTACTGAATAATCTTTATTGTTATATATTACTATTGATTTGTCTTTTGTACTAACAATAAAATCATTATTATCTAATACACATATATTATTTATTTGGCCTGTATTATTATCTAATTTTTTATGTACAGAATAATCATAAAAAAATTTTTTTTCTTGTGAATTAGTGTTATTATTTAAAAAATTTGTTAATTCATGTGAAAATTTTTCTGAGATATTTTTATATTCTTTGAAATGTTCATTTTTAACATAATAAATTTTATCTAAATGAATTTTGTTCTGTAATAAAATATCATTTGGATTTTTTTTTAATAAATCAATATTTTTCCGAATTTTTTCTATTTTCTCTTTATTTTGATTTATTATATTTTTAAATCTATTTTTAAGAGATTTGATAATTTCTTTTATTTTTGATTCAATTTGATTTATATTTTTTTGAATGTTATTTATTTCTGATTCTTCAATTTCTAATTCATTAATGATTTGAAATTGTTCATTTCCCATTAATTATTATCTACGTATAATATAATAATTTATAATTTAATTTTATTTTTAATCTAAAAAAATATTTTAATGAGAAATAAATTTATGAAATGAAAAAAAAATTTTTTTTTGAATTTACGTCTAACAGATAAATTTATCAGCTAATATTATATTTAATTAATGAAATAAATATTATAAATTTAAATCTATATCACAATTGTTATTATATTCATCCTCAATTTCAAAATTACCTTCATTTTCATGTTTTTTTTTAAGTTTTTCTTCTTCTTTTTTTTCTTCATCAAAACTCATATTATCCAAATTTAAATTTTTTGATTCATCTTTTTCATAATCACTAAAATTTAAAGATTTTTGATTTTCTTTTTTATATTTACCAAAATTAAAAGATTTTTCATTATCATCAAAATTTAAAGATTTTTGTTCATCTTTATTATACTCATCAAAATTAAAAGATTTTTCATCATCTTTTTCATTATCATCAAATTTTTCATTTTCTTTTATATCATTTTCTTTGGGGAAAAAATCATCTTTAGGAATTAATTTAAATCTATTTTCATTTTTTTTTTTTTCAAAAGAATTTTTATTATTATCATTTTCAAATTCATTGATATTATGATAAGAATTTGAATTAATTAAAATATCATTTTCATTTTTTTCAGACATACTTTTTTCATTAAAAAAATCATTATTTTTATTTAAATGATTATCATTTAGAGAATTATTTAAATTTTTATTCCTATTTTTATTAGTAAAAATTTCATTTGAATCGGATTGATTATTTTTTTTTTTTTCATTTTTTTCTATTTTTTTATTTATTTTTTCATCTATTATTTTAATTCCTGTTAAATAATTATTTTCTTTATTTTCAACAGAAAATGGAAAATGAAATAATTTAACAAGAAAATTCCCAATTTCATTTTTATCAACATTATTTTTTAAAGTAAGTAAATTATTTTCGATAATATACCTTTGAATTTCTAAAAATTTATTACTTTCTTTTCTAATAATATCACTATTTTGAGCATAATAATTTATATCATCAATTATATCTTGTGAATTAAATTTTTTATTAGTATCATCAATAGCAAAAGAATTTAAATATTCATAATTCATCTTTAATTTATTTAAATTATTTTGAAAATTTCGATAATCAGAGTTAATATCATATTTTAAATTTATTTTAAGATCTTCAATAATTTTTAATCTTAATCTCATAATCATATTTTCTTTAATTTCTTTAAATAATATATCTAAATATTCATTTATTTTATCATCCATTCTCTTAATTAAAGATTCTTTATTAGTAAATTCTTGTATAAAAGAATTTAATTCTAATAAATAAGAAGGTAAAAATTCATCTAAAGGTAAATCTTCATTTTGACAATGAGAACATTTTAATTCTAAAATATCACCAAAATGTAAATATAATTCAGTTTTAATTATATCTTTATTACAATTTAAACATTTTAAAAATCCATTATAAACATTATCATTTGTGATAAAAGTTATTGGATCTTGATCTATTTCTGCTCTACAAACTGGACATATTATTCTATTATTATTTCTTTGATATATATCTTCTAAACATCCTAAACATATTAAATGTTTACAACATGGTAATTCTTTTGCAATTTTTTTAAAGGAATTTTTATCAAATGTTTCTAAACATATTTGACATAATTGGTTAAAGTCGTCCATAATTATTTTAATAAATAGTTTATAAATTATTATATTGTTTTAATTATATAGATTTTTATCATTGAGGAATAAATTATATTTTTATTTAAGATATAATTTTGTTATTTCATATCATCTCTTTTAGTGAGAATGATTATTATCTCTAAATTATGAAAAATATTAATTACGTTTTTTTTTAAATATTTTGAAAATCATAATTTCAATAAATAATATTGAATAATAATAATTTTTTTTTAAATCAAAAGACTGAATATGAAATATCAAAAATATTAATTTAATATTTTTAATATTTTAAGAGAATATTTAAATTACAAAACTTTAAAAAAAGAAAATGAGAAAAAAAATTAAAAATATACAAATAGTGATTATCCCTATTATAATAATTGTTATATTTTTATCATTTAATAAATCTTTTTTAAGAAAATTGAATTCTTCTCAATTTGAAGATATTGAATTATGTAAGAATAATTCATATGAAATTTTTGGTAATTTTTCTTCAAAATATTTCCAATTTATTAATTTTACATTTAAAGATAAAGAAAATTATATTCAAGCGTTAATAGATATTTTTGATAAAAAAGGTAAAAAAAAAATAAATATTTATTTAAAACATTTAACATTATATTTTATATTATTGTCTTTATCAATTATATTCATCATAGGATGGGTTTTATGTATCATTAATTCAATTTTTTATAAATCTAAAAAAGATATTTGTTATTTGAAAAAACAATATAAAGAACTTTTTTATATATTTTTAATTTCTCTTTTAATATTAAGTTGTTTATTTTCATATAAAGGAATTTATTTTTCTTATCAATTGTTTAAAAAATATGGTAATATTAAGTGTTCAATGATAAAATTTATAGATGATATTTTAGAAGGAGAAACAATAAAAAAACAATATAAATGGAAAGGAATTGATAATATTTATAATTTAATATTAAATTTGAATTCTCAAGTATCAAAATTACAAAGTCAAATAATCAATTTTCAAGAGAATTTCACAAATTTTACTTTAAACGATTATCCAAATTTTAATAAAAATTTAGAAGAAATTTACTATAATTTAATAAATTCTGATTTATTTATTATAAATAATATTACTTTATTTGGAAGTTATAAAAATAAATTTTCTTCTAATTCAGTTAATTTATTTCCTTCTTTTATGATAAATTTAGGACCATATCAGGAAAACAATTCTATTTTATATTCAATTCAAAATGAAATTGATAATTTTAAAAAAATTTTAATATTCACCAATAATAATCTTCAAAATTCTTTTGAAAATAATTCAATGGAAGATATTTTAACTTCTTCACAAATTCATCTTAATAATTTAAAATATACAACAAATATTATTAATAATGATTTTTTTATACCTTTTTATTCAAAATTCCACAATTATTTACAACACGGAAAAGTAATATTTAAATATTTTTTTATTTCTTTTCTTGGATTAAATTTTGTTTTTCTTTTTTTAATTATTTGTTCAATTTTTGATTGTTTTTCAAAAGAAAATAAGTTATTTAAATGTTATATTCATATTATTTGGAATTTATTTGCTTTTATAATGATTGTTTGTTTCCTAATTGGAGGAATTTTAATTATAATTGGAGTTATTGGAAAAGATTTAATTAGTGTTTTTCATTATATATTTAGTTCAGATAATTTAAAATTATCTGATTCAAAAATTATAATTGGAAATGGAAAAGAATTAATTGATATATGTATAAATGTAAATGGTAGTTTAAAAAATAATATTTTTGGTTCAATTAGTGATAATATAGATAATTTATTATTAGTAGATAAGTCATTAAATTATATTTTAAATATTCTATTAAATAGAGATTATCCAATTGATATTGAAAATTTTGAAAAATCTATTAAAGGATATATTAATAACTTTATGGATATTTCTTATTATATTTATTCAAAAGGGAAAAATTTAAAAGAATATAATGAAAATGATTTAATAAATCCTCAAATTTTATTAAATGAAATTAATGAATTAATTTCTCTTTCTTCAGGTTGTTTAATTAATGAAAAATGGACTATTTCAGATAAATGTTTAAATTATATTGAATTGAATCCTGTTAATTTAACTAACAATTTTCCTTCTTTAACTTCAAATTATTTTTTAAATTTATATAATCTTGATTGGTGGAAAATAAATGAAAATGATTTATATAATAGATATTCAGATTCTTGTATTCCAAATAATTCATTTAATTTTAATCTAACTCAAAGAAAAGGAGTTGAAGTATTTTATCAAATGTTTAAACAATTATTTGAAGAGAATCAAAATTATATTTTAAATAAAATTTTAATGAAAGAAAATGATGATTTAACAATTGATAATAATATTAATAAAGCTTATAATGAAATTAAAAATAAAATAATTAATTTAATTAAAAATGAACTCAATATTATTATTCCTATAAGAAAAATTTTTGATAACTTTGTTGGAGGAGGAAATGTAAATACAATGTTAAATTGTAGTTTTATGAAAATAAATTTAAATTTATTATTTAATGTATTATATTATGATTTAGGAAAAAATTCAATTAATATGGGAATTTTCATGATAATTTATTCTTTAATTTTAATGTTGATAATTGTTTTTAATTTATTAATATTAAAATTAAGAGATACTTTGTATGAAAATCATTCAAAATATCAAATTAAATTTAATATTCATAAAAAAATTAAATTTAATGAAATTACAGAAATTGACTCAAAAAACAAATTAGTTAAAGAAATCTAAAAAAAGAAAAAGAAGAATGCAGAAAAAGTAATAAAAGAAAATAAATATAATTTTTCTTTAATTAATGAATTACTTTTCTGTATCTGAGTAATTTTTAATTAAAATATTGTTATTTAAATTATTATATATTTTTATGAAAATAAATATATTAATGAAAATTGTATAATTGTTAATGTGAATAATTTTTATTTTTTATAAAATAATAAATCATAAAAAATAATTTAAACCTAAATGATTATTACTTGAATTTTTCTATCAAAACTATTATAAAAAATTTACACAATACAATTGATAATTTTAAAAGAAATTGTTTTTATATTTTAATAAATATAGCATGACTCACAATTACAAATTATTTTATCATTATTTTTTTCATTATCAATAGTTTCATCATTTGTTTCTTCATTTTTTCTATCATTCATAATATAAATAGTTTTTAAAGGTTGATTATTTTCATCAAAAACAAATTTAACAGATTTATGTTCAATTTCAGTTTCATTTATAAAAGTACTTTTTTTTAAAATTGATTTAGTTTTCTTTCTATTAATAGAATCAAGAAGAGCATGATCAGAATAAATAAATAAATCATCATTTTTTTTTAATTGAGAAAAATTTCTATTAAAAGAATTATTAATATTATTATTATTATCATTATTATTATTATCATTATGATGAATTGAATTTGGAGAATTAACAATTGGAATATATCTTCTTCTTCTTACTGGAGAATATTCTTCCATATTTCTTTTTACTTTTAATTCAGGAAGTTTTGAATTATGTTTATGATGTAAATGTAAATTATTTTGATTGTCATTATTTTTATTATTGGAATTAGACATTTAAAATATTATTCAAAAAAAAAAACATACTAAAATTAAATTAAAACTTTCTTTTATTGAAAATAAAACAATAAAAAAATAAAAATAAATTTTAAAATAAATAAAAAAAAAAAATAATATATAACTTAAAAAAAATGTTTGTATTTCATGGAATATCAAAAAGGGATGAATTTAATAAAAAAAATAATAAATTAGATTCATCAGGATATTCAAGATTTATTCATAGAATGAAAAGTGGAAGAAGAGGAGTAAATATAGATCCAATGGGAAGAAAATATTTTTTTAGAAGTAATGAATCTGTTGAAAATGAAGATAATAATAATAATATTAAAATTACACAATCTCAAAAATTAGCTCCAATTAATTTTAGTCCAGAACCAAAAAAAATACAATATTTTTCTCCTCCAAAAGATAATTCTGCTCAATTAAATAGAATTAAATCTTATCTTCAATTAAAAAATTCCACTAATGATATTTCTAATAAAATTCTTAAAGAACAACAAAAAATTAATAATATGGAATTAAATGAAATTTATCGTATTCAAAGACATAATCAAATTATGGGAGAATTGCTAAAAGAAAATTTAAGAAAAAAACAAGTTTTAAATGATTTAAGAAAAGAAAATAGAAAAGAAGATTTTAATAAATCATTAAAAGAATTTCATTATATTTATTATCCTAGGACTATTTATAAAAATGTAAATAATAATAATAAATTAAATGAAATTAAAAATGAAAATAGAAAATTAACTGAAAGTTTAGAATTAATGAGAGTTAATAATATGAATTCTATGAATTCTTTAAAAGAAAATTTAAATAAAGCAATAGAAGAAAATGAGAAAATAAAAGATGATAAAAATAAATTACAATTAGAAATAAATAATTTAAGAGATGAAATTTATAAAAAAGAAGAAGAAAAATATTCAATAAGTTTACCTCATATTCGAACTAAAAGTTTACCTGAAATAAATCAAACTTTTTATGAAAATGAAGATAATGAAGAAAAAGAAGAAAAAGATGATTTTGAATATGATGATGGAGATTGGGTTAAAAAAATATTAAAAAGAAATAATTATTTTCTTAAAAGATGTTGGGAAATTAATGATAGAGGAGAATATTTTAGATGTTATGGAGGATAATTGTTTTAATTTTTTTATGAATTATGATTATTTTTTGTAAATATTGATTTAAAAAATTTAATTTATTATTTTGATAATTTTAAGCTTAGAAATTAAAGAACATTTATTATATTATTATATAAAAGATGAATTCTATAATTACTATAAATTATAGATAAAAACATGTATTAAATTTATAAATAAATAAGAAAAATATAAATTTATTAAAAATAAACATAATATAAATAAAATAAAAAAAATAAATAAAAATAAAACAAAAGTATAATAATAAATATTAAATATTATTTAACCAAGTGATTCATAATCTCCACCATCTTTATTAGGTTGTAAACTAATTTGTTTTTCAATTTTATATTCATCACTATTTAACTTATCTCTAATATAAATATATAAAAATATTAATAAAATAATTCCCAAAACAACAATACCAAAAATAAGAATAATAGTTAAAATAATACTAGAATTTTCATTTTCAAAATCATAATTAATAGAATCTCCAATATTAAAAGTAAAAGAACACATATAATAATAAATTTCTCCATCTTTTAATTTTTTTCCAGGTTTTCTATAAGGATTACTAATATAAATTGTATCATTAAATCCAATTAAATCTTGAGTAGCATAACCATAATCATGAGCAAAAAAAGGATAAATTCCTAAATTCATATAACCTTCATTCATTTTATTTGTTATATTTGGAAAATTAGATTTAATTACTGCTCTTACAGTTTGTTTTTTTTCTTTTGGAAAAACAAATATTAATGTTGTATTTATTTTTGTTTCATCCATTATAAATTTTCTTGGTTTATCTAATATATATTCTTCATTATATTTTGGATTTGGGAATAATTTTATTATCATATTTCCTTTTGTTAATTTTAATGTTATTTCTTTTTTTGTTTGGATTATTTGAAAAGGATTTTGTTTGTTTATTGTTTTAGTTCCGTTTTGATAAGATATTGTTAATTCTTGATTTTGTTTTTCATCTAATTCAATTTCTATTTTTATTTCTGAACAATTTATTTTTATTTCTTCTTTTTCATTAGCATAAATAATTTGATTTGTTGGATTAAGTCCATTAAAAGTATCATAAGTTATTTGAAGAGCTAAATATAATTTTAATTCTGAATTATATTTTGGTTTAATATGAAGGAAAAGAATTCCATTTGGTATTTCTCTATAATAATTTAATTTTATTTCTTGTTTTTCTTTAATATTATATATATTTTCTATTGAAAATTCATTTTCTTTATTTGTGTAATATTCAACTTCCCCAAATAAAATATATGGATATAATGTTAGAGGAATAATAGTATAATCAGTATAAAATAAAAAATAATAATCTTCTTTTTCTTTCATTTTTCTATTTTTAATTTTAAAATGACCAGCATGATTTATTATTTCTATTTTTCTTGAAGATGAATTTAATTGATAATATTCAAATGTAAAATCTTTTTCTCCATATAAAAATATATAATAATCCACTATATTTTCATCATATTTTATTTCATAAATTCTTTCCATTTGTTCTGAAGTTATGTTTGAATTTTTATTATTTTTAAAAATATAAAGTGAATCTTGTAAATTTGCATATAAAATTCCTGTTATGTTTTTTTCTTTTAAATTATTATTTGAAATTTTATAAAAATATGTTTCCCTTTTTTTAATATTTTGCTTAAGATTATCATTTAAATCCTTAATTTTAGGTAACAATTTAAATTCAACTTCACCTATTGAATTAAAAATGATTTTCATTACATTTTCTATTTTATCTTTTTTTTTTAAAGGAATAATTGAATATTTCCCTTTTAGATAAATTGTTTCTTTTCTTTGTTCTGTTTCAATAGATAAATATATATTAGAACCATAAATATATAAATAAAATTCTTCATTTAATTCTTTCTTTGAAGTGTCAATATTTAATATTGTAGTAATATTTTTAATTGAATAGAAAGAAGTTATTATTCCTTCTTCTGTTAATTCAATAGTATCTGAATTGTCTCTAAATGATATTATTATATAATTATTCAAATTGAAATTTGAAATTGTGTATTTTACTATATATTCTTTATTTTCTTGTAAAAGATATGTTGAAATATTTTTTATATTATCACTATAAATTTTTTTGTCTTCTTGAATAACATTTCCTTCATAAATTTCAATTAAATTATTTTCTTCAAATTGATGATGTAAATATATTTTTTTTATTAATTTTGGAATTTTAAATATCATATAATTTGTTGTGTAAGAATCATAAAAAAAAAAAATATTTGGTTTATCTAAATTTAAAATACAAATTTCATTTTTATTAAAAATTCTAATTAAAGAAAATTGAGTCATTTGAACTTGAAGTTGAATATAATAAATTCCTTTTCCTTGATTAACTGGATTATTACTTAATAAAATAACTTCTTTTAGTTTTTTGGATTTAAAATCTAAAGGAGTTAACTTTTGACAAAATATTTTTGAAGTATCATTTTTTTTTTCATCAAATAAATTTAAATTTTGTGAAATACAAATTGAAATTAATATTTGAGCCTGAGCCTCTAATTGAATTATAATATCTCCTTTTTTATCTTCTGGATCTATATTATTATATTTATATATTGTTTCTCTTGCAAATAAAATGGGCTCTTGTTTAAATGATTCTATTTCTATTATTCTTCTTTGGAATGATAAATTAAAAAAGAGAATAAATAATATAATTGTTAAAAATGATGATTTTCCCATTAAAATAAAAAAATATCATTATAAAAAATAATTATTTAAATATTATTAAATAATTTAAGAGAATGTTATTTATTTATTAATTCAATATAATTATATTTAATCAAAATATTCATAGCAATCATCAATTTCATTTTTTCTTTTTTTCCTTCTTAAATTGTTTAATTTGAAATAAATATATCCAATAATAAATATAATAATCATTAATAAAATTATTATTATTATAATTGACCAATTGAATTTATTATTATCTTTATAAATTCCTATTAAATGTTTATCTTGATTAAAAAATAATTTATATTTTTTGAAAAAAGGTTTTCCTAATTTAAATCTGTTACTATATAATATATTAAAATAAACAAGAAAATAAAGTTTATCATTATTTTTATAAAATAAATCTTCATAAGTTAAAATAAAAGTTTCATTTAAATCATCACTAATAAAAGATAAAGGAGGTAAATCTTTAATATTTGTGTCTTCATCACATTTATAATAAATATCTCCCATATTTTTTATTTCAACACATTTATTTAAATTTTCACTTTTATTAAAAACTGTTTTAATAAATTTTTCTCTATAAATTAAAGGAGAAAAGATTAATCCATTTTCAATTATTAAATCTACCACAAAGTTTTCATCAAATCTTTCATTTCCAATATAAATTTTATTAAAATATATATTCCAAATCAATGAAGAAACTCCCAAATCAATTTTTGTAAATTTAAAATTTTCATCTTTATAAATTTCATTTTTATTAGTTGAATTTCCTATTATTATTTTACCTTCTTCATTATTTATATATTCAATAGAATAAAAATATGAATTAATATAATTATTTGCTTTTAATTCTTTTATAAAATTTCTATGTGGATCATTTCCAAAATAAGCAAAATTAAATCCTATAAAACTTGGTTCTTTAATATTTGTTGTATTTTCTGCTATAATTGTTTCTAATATTGAATTTAAGTTGTTTTTATTTTCTGTTTCAAAAATAAAATTTTCTTTTATAATATATCCAGTTTTAAAAATAGAATCTATAAATTTTTCTTTTTTTTTAATTTCTATTGTTTTTGATAAATTTTTATTGTAATAATTTAATTCTGTTTTATCAATAAAATAATATTGAAATAACATCATTTTTATATATGATTTTATTTTTTGTGTTGGATTTCCTATGTTAAAATAAGTATATATCATATTTTTTTCAAGAGAAAAAAATGTTTCCTTATCATTATTTGGATTGATTAATGGTTTTTCTGTATTAAAATTTAATATTATTGCTTCAAAAGAAATTGAGAAAAAGAATATTAAAAGAAAAAACATTTATTGCTAAATATATTTTCTTTTAATAAATAATATTTTCCAAAAAAAATAAATTTTTTCTTAATCGAAAAGATTTAAATGAATATACAATTTAGAATACCTCAATTTTCAATTTTTCTACTTTTATTATCAATCAGTCATTTTTTCAATGGAGGAGTTTCAATGTTTTTCCATTTTATATTTAGAAGAAATTTTAAACTTCAACATTTATATTATGCATATATTCTTTCATTTTTTTGGAAAAGTTTAACTTATTTTATTTATCATTTTCAAGAAATAAGAAAAAAAAAAAATAAAAAGAAAGAATTAACAGATAAAGCATATAAAAAAAGTTTATTTTCAACAAATAAAAATGTTATTTTTATCACAGCAATAATAGATTTTTCAATTAAATTTTGTTTTATTCAATTATTAAATAATAGACCAAATATAGATTCACCAATGTTAAAATTTGATATAAAATTTTTTTTCTTATTAATAATTTTTATTTTATCTCCAAAAATAAACGGTTATAATTTTTATATAATTCATAAAATAACATTATTTATTTTAATGATATTATCATTTTTTCAATTAATTTCATTTTTTTATTTTTCAAGAGAAACAATTCAAAATTATATTTTAAAAAAAATTACTCTTTTATTTATTTGTGAATTTTTATTAGCTATTAAAGATATGTTAGAAAATAAAATGTTAAAAAAAAATAAAGTAAATCCTTTTTTAATATTATCAACCAAGGAATAACAGAAATATTTTTAAGTATATTAACTTTAATAGTAATGTATATAATTAATGGAATTGAAGGATTATCAAATAGAAGATTAAATAAATTATTGTTTGATATTGTTAGATTTGTTATTACTTTTTCAGTTATGACTTCTTATGATATTTTAAAAATTTTTGTTAATTATAAAATTACTTGTTATCATTGGGTTTTAAGTGAAAAATTTGTTGGAGTTATTTTAAGTATTATATTTAGTTTTCATCATTTTCATAAATTTGAAGTTTTTATGGTTTCAAGAAATATTTTTATTTTTATTGTTATGATGATTTTTTGTGATATTATTATTATTAATTTTAATGAAGAACATAGGAAGTTAAATTTCGGAGTTAGAGAAAAAGATAATAAATTAATTGAAGAAAATGAAGGAACTGAAATGAATGTTTAACATTTTATTCAAATAGTTAAATAAAAATAATTATTTTTTTAAATAATTTTAAAAAGTTTTTTTTTTCATTTTATTTTCTTTTTCTATATTCTTCTTGTAATTGAATAACTTTATCTTTTAATTCTTCAATTTCATTTTCATATTGAATTAATTCATTTTTAGATAATTCAATTTCTTTCATTATAACTGATTTTTTGTTTTGAACTTTTATATTTTCTTCTAAAATTTTATAAAATATTTTTTCTGTTTCAATAACTTTATTATTATAATCTAAATAAATATCATTATATTTCTTTTTTTCTTTTTCAAATTGTTCATTAAATTCTTTTATTTTTTCATCATATTTTTTTTTTAATTTTTCATATTTTTCTTTTATTAAAATTAAATCAAACTTTGAATCAAGAAAAATACAATATTTATTAATAAAAATTTGTTTGTTTTCTTTTATATAATTATTGTCATAGGCTATTTCATTTTTTAATCTATTTATAATTTTTAAATAATTATCTGCATCTTGAACACATTGATCTAATTTTTCTTTAATTAATTTAGTTTCATTATCTTGTTTTTCAAAATCAATTTTTTCAATATCTATTTCTTTAAAATTTATATGAATTCCTTTTTTTTTTGGTATTGGATAAGAAGGAGTTAATTCCAAAACATATTTAAATAATTCATCAACTCCTATATGTAAATTTAAATAAATTTTATCATAATAAACAATATTTTCATTATTTGCAAATTTTTTAACTCTATTTATATCAAATCCAGTGTTAACTTCTATTAAATTTTCAATTAAACAAAAAGTTGAAATTGATTTATATTTATTTTTCCATTTTTTTATTATTTCTTTTGCATTAGAATTATTTTCTAAACTTGAATAAACTATAACAATTGCATCATATATTCCAATATGTTTTTTAGCAATTTCTTCTCCATTAATCTATTGAATGAATAATTTATATTTTATAAAAAAATATTAAATTTAAAATATATTTATTTTTACTATTGTTAATTTTGTAAATTCTCCAACATGAATTCTAACAGTATTTTCATTTATTGGTTTTATTCTTGTATTAACTCTACTTAAAAAATCATTGATTATATCTTCTTTTCCTGAATTTTTTTCTCCTAAAAACATTACAGTTTTATAAACAGGAATTAATTCATTCCCCATAAAAAATATAAATATTAATAAAACAAATAAAATAAACTTTTAAACTAAAAATAATAATGGAAAAAAACATAAAAAATGAAGGAATATATTGTTATATTTGTGGAAAAAAATTCAATATAAGTTTAATAAATAATCATATTCAAAAATGTAAAACAAATTATGAAAGAAAAAATCATGTAACAATATTTCTTCCTCAAGAATATGAAGATTTAATTGATGATTATAAATTTGGTTTAACTCCGAATATAGAAGAATTAAATAAAAAATTACTTCAAAAAAGTTTAAAATATGAAAAAAATCATTTAAAACAAGATAAAAATTTTAAAGAATATTTAGATACAATTTCATTATCAAAAGAGCCTAATCCAGATATAAGAAAAAAAGGTGAAAAGCCAAGAATGATAAAATGTCCTTTATGTGGAATTGATTTTTCTTATATAAGTTTAAAAATACATATTAAAAGATGCAAAGAAAAAATGATTCAATCACAATATTATCTTCCTTCTGTTTTAAAAAGTGATGTTGAAGGAATTGTTAATAAAGTTATGAATGTTATTGATAATAATCCTAATACTAAAAAAATTAAAAGTGATGGAAAATATGATGTTGATAATTTAGGAAATGAAGCTTTTGAAAAAGAAAATTATAATAATAATTTAATTGAATGTTATAATTGTGGAAGAAAATTTGCTAAAGATAGATTAAATGTTCATCAAAAAGTTTGTTTTAAACATCCTGAAATGTTTATTAAAAAGTAATATTTATATTATTTATTTTTTTTTGTTATTTTTTTTGAATGGAAGAAAAGAAAAATTTACAATTAAAATTAAATAATGTAATTAAAAATTTAGGACAAATAAATTATACAATTAATGAAGATGATGTTTTAATTCAAATAATAAAAGGAAAAAATAATTTTAAAGATTTTTATTCAAATTATCCTTTATTAATAAAAAATTTAGCTAAATATGTAAAAATAAAAATGGAATTAAAATATAATTTAAAAAAAATAAAATTTTTTCCTCCTAATAAAGATTATTTTTGGGGTTCTTCTTCTTTAAAAACGTCACCTTCAAATCAAATAACTAAATTATTAATTATAATAAATGATCCTTTAAATTATCCAGGAATTTTTTCAAAATCAAAAATATGTTTTAATAGTATTAAGGAAGGAAGTATATTTAATTTTTTAGAAATTGCTGAAAATAAAGGTTTTAAAGTTATTGTATTAAATATTTCTAAAATTAAAGATAATAATAAAGATATTGATTTATATTTACAAAATTTTTGGAAATTATTTATTCAAATTCAATTAAAATATTTAAATAATATAATAATTATTTCATATCATAATTCTTCAATTCCCTTAATTAAATTATTAAATAAAAATCAAAGAGATTTTGAAGAAAAAATAAAAAAAATAATATTAATAAATTCAAATCATAATGAATTTTATAAAATAATGGAAAAAAATATTCAAGAAACTTTTTCAAAAAAAACAACAAATTATATTTTATCAAATGAAACAACAGGAAATTTAATTTATTCTAGTTTAACATCTTTAGATGGATGTGAAAATAGATCTTGTGGAACAATAAATGAAGATGAATGTCATATAAATATAATAAATGAATTAATTAATTTACTTATTTAAAAATTTCCATACACAAATATTTTTATCATCAGAATAAGATATGATTAAATCATTATTTAATTCTAAAATACCATTTATAAAACCTCTATGAGCATTTTTAATATATTGAATACAAAGATAATTATCACTTCGATATATTTTAATATTATTACTTTTACCTCCAGTTAAAAAAACTTCTTTTTCATTAACAAGACAAATAGTCCAACAATAAAATCTATTATTAATAGTATTAATAATTTTTTTTTGTTTTATTGAAATAATATACATAATATTATCTTCTCCTCCACCAGTAATTATTCTATCTTTATCCATTAATTTTAAAGCTGCTTCATCAAAACATGTCGCTTCTTTTATATAAAATATACATTCAAAATTATTTTTATTCCAAACTTTTGTTCCATCTTTTCCTGAACTAATAATTAAATTTAAACTATTTGCATATCTTAATGAAAAAATTAAATCTGAATGAGTTAATATTGTTATTTTTTGTATATCATTATTATTTATAAATTCGGAAATTATTATTTCTTTATCTAATAAAGAATATAAAGTTTTTTCTAATACCATGAAATTATAATTTAATATTGAATTATTTGAATCTTTTTTTTCAATAAATATATTATTTTCTTTAACCCAATTTTTTATTTCATCATTTTCAGAAATTGTTTGAAAATGATTTTCATCTTTTATATGAACATTAGTTATTCCTTTATTATTATATATATTTTCTATTTTTTGTAAAAGTTTTAAATCATTATTCCAAATTTTAATTGAATTATCATATGAAACTGAAACAATATTTCCTAACTCAAAAGTTTTTACTGATGTTATATAAGCTTCATGTGCCTGAATTTCTTTTAATTTAATTAGTTTTTGATTTATTTTATTTAAAGTTAATTCTGTATTTTCATTATTATTACTTGAATTAGACATTAATATTAATTTTATTGAATCTTCTTTTGGAATAATTTCTATGTTTTTCTTATTAATCATTATAGAAAAAAAATCTATTATCTCTGTTATATTATTATAAGTTGATAATTGTTTTAATTTTTTTAAATAATCTAATTTAAAATCGTTTTTATAGAAGATTGGCATTTCATTTTTTTTAATTAGGATATTTAGAGAATCAATTTTTTGGATTATACTAATAACCCAATCCGAATAATTTTTTTCTAATTTTAAATCTTGCATATGACGAATATTAGACATTTATTTATAAATTTTATAATAAATATAATTATAAAATATTATGTGAGAATTAATTAAAAATGTTAAAAAAAGAAAATATTTAACAATTTTATTTTGAATAAAAATACAATTTTTTAAAATTTTTTATAATTATTTTTTTCTTGACTTTCTTCTCAAAAATTTTAATTAGATTTGTTTAATCTTTTGTTTAACTTTTTTTTTACTATTTATTATTGTAATAAATTAAGTCCTTTATTAACATTTTTTTCAATTATATTATGGTTTTTATATGTTTTTTAATGTTTTCTATATTTAGAAATATCTTTATAAGATATCCCAATTTTTTCCATTTTATATTTAAAAAATAATTTATAAAGATTTTTATTTAATTATATATTAGGTATCTTATTTTTCAATATTATAAAGTTTTTCTTTTTTATATTTTGATTATAAATAATAATAAAAAATAAAAAATAGATATTTTTTAAGAGAAAGATTATTTAATTAATTATTAATTATTATTTATGATTATTTATTTCATTTGTATAATAATATCGATTAAAAACATATTTAATGAATTTTTCCAAACGATTTTTATTATCAAAAAAAAATTATAAAAAAATTTGTCTAAGAATTTTTCTAAAATAGATTGTGATTAAGAATTTGATATTTGATTATTGCTTAAAAAATGTATAATAACAATTTTCCCTTTTTTTATTAATTAATTAAATTTTTTTTAATAGAAAAGCCAGTTAAATTAAATTTTTTGTAATTAATATTGATAGCACTTTTAGAATTATATAAAGTCTGATTAGAAATACTTTTAGAAATCATATTTTTTTTTTTTCCTTGTATTTTTTTCTTTATTAAAGTAATGAAGAAATTATCACTTTCATTCACAATAATTTCACTTTTATGTCTTTTAATATTTTTATTAATCGAATTTAATTTTATATTTTGTTTCCTATTTTTAAATTGAATGTCTTTAAGTTTATTTTCTTCTTTAATTTGATTACAAAAATTTCTTTTATTTATTAATTTATTATTATTCCATTTTTTTCTTATTGAAGGATAACTTGAATGAAACCTTTCAATATTAGAAAAATGAAATGAAGGAATATGTTTTCTAATAAAATTATAATTGATATTATAAGTTCCAATTGAAGGCAGAGAAAAACATTTTTTTGTTTTTTCTAAAATTAATTGAGACTTTTTTTTATGTAATTCATTAATTTTTTTTACTCTAATAATATTTTCTTTTACATAATGTGGAGGAGAATATTTTTTTGAAAATATACCAATTTCTTCTTCTTTATTATAAAAAGGATTTACTTTTGATTCATTATTATTATTTGATGTTTTTTCTTTAAAAAAATTAATACATTTAGTTCTATATAATTGATCTAAATATTCTGAAATTGATAATTTATTTATAATTTCTTTTTTTTTTCTTATTTTTAATTTTGTTTTATATTTTTTTATAAAAGAATCTATATTAACTGTTTTAAAAATCCCATTATAATGTTTTGAAATATTTGAAAAAGTATATTTTACTTTCATATCCTTTATTTCTTCAATATCTTTTTTCATATATTTTTTTATAAATAATAATATTAAAAACATATATCATTTTTTTAAATTATAATTACATATAAATAAATTTATTATATTTTATTTAATCCAATATTTTTAAAATTTTTATAAAGGAATTCTTTTATTTTTAATATTTATTTCATTTTTTATTTATCTTTTTACTTATACATATAAATAGAATAAAGAAATTTGAAACTAAAACATTATATTATTATTCATTTTTTTTTGATTATTTATTTTTAAGATATGTATTAATATAAAAATAAAATATAAAAAATCTGAGTTGACAAAGATTATTACAATAAATAAAAAAATCGAAAAGAAAATTGAAATCTCAATTATTTTATAAAAAAATATTTATGAATATTCCCAAATTATTGATATTAAATAATTAAGATAAAAATAAAAAATATTTTTATTTAATAAGAGTGATTTTTTGAATTATTTGTAAGAATAAATAGAGTTATTCACATTAGAAGTAGTTTTACAATTATAAATATTGTTAATTTAAATAATTTTATATAAAGATTTAATATCTTTTTATCAAAATCAATCAATAATTAATAATAAATTAAGAGAAGATATTTTTGAACTTTTTGGTTTCTAATTTTTATTTTAAAAAAACAATTTAATATTTATTATTAAGGTGTTTTTAATTATATATATATTTAAAATATTTTATTTTAAATATTTTTCTAAAAAATTTTCAAAAATAACAATATCATGTTTACTAGAAGGAACATAATGTTTTCCTTTATGTTTAAAAACTTCATATTTTTCAAAAAATTTAATAATTTCTTCACTTTTATTATTAGTAACATATTGATCATTTTCACCATAAACATTTAAAATAGGAATATTAATTTTTTTTACTTCATTATTATTTTTATCAAGTTCTTCAATAACATTTTTAAATATTTCATTTTCAGGAATTGGTCTATAAAATCCAGAACATAAAATACAACATTTTAAATTAGGAAAAGATTTTTTAAAATTATATTCATTATTATATAATGATAATATAATAATAAATAATAAAATAACACTTCCTTGAGAAAAAGAAAAAATACATTGAATATCAGGATTATTTTCTCCTAATTCTAAAATATATTTTATTGAATTTTCTAAACCATTATATTCTATTGTTTTTTTATTATAAAAATTTTCTATATTTGAAAATGTAGTCCAACCTCTTTGAGTTTCTCCTTCAATTTTTTGTTCTTCTAATATATAAGGAGCATCAGGAAAAAAATATATTAATTTATTATTAAATTTTTTTGAAAGTTGTTTTTGCAAATTTTTTGTTCTTATATTAAATATATGACCACTTTGAGCATAACCATGAAGAAATAATATTTTGGAATTTTGATTTAATGATTCCATTTAATTTTTTATTTTTTGTTTTTAAATTTTATGAATTTTAACTTTTCATTTATTTTTTTAGATAATGAAACTGTTTTAAAATTAATATTTTTTCTTTTTTAATTTATAACTCATTTTTTTTTTCTTTAAAAAAATTTATACATTTATTTCTTGAATGATTATTCAAAAAATTTTGATTATTATTTTTTTTTTGATTTTTTTTTTGTTTTATTGAGTTAAATTTTGGATTTTTTTTCCCAAGAATTTAATCTTTCTTTTTATTTTTTATCAATCTTTTTTTATACATAAATAATAAAATAAGAAAATTCAAAATTTAAACTTTATATTTTCATGATATTTAACTTTATAATATATAATTTAATTCTCTTTTTGGAGAATATTTTTAAATAATCAATAAATCATTTCTTTATTTTAATATTCAACTTAATAATTAATTAATATATATAAAAACATATCTCTTTTTCAATTTTATGAAATGAAATCAATTTTAATAAAATTAATCATTATAAATTTATTAAAGAGAAAAATGGAAATCCCAATTGGATTTTGTGAATCATTAAAAATTCCAATAAAAAAATATTGTGATTTTGAAACCCGTTCTCGTAGAAAAGAATTTTGGTATTTTATCTTATTATTTTTATTAATTTCTTTATTATTATTTATAATTGAAATCATTATTCTTAAAGCACGTTTAAGCTTTTCTTTAACTATTGATCTATTATTCTTTATGCTTTTTGTTTATGGCTTTTTTTCTACTTATTTCTATAACTCCATTAATATCAGTTACAATTAGAAGACTTCATGATATAGGAAAATCAGGTATATATATTTTGATAATATTTATTCCTGTATTTGGACCATTATATTTATTGTTTTTATTATCTCTTGATTCTCAATTTCAAACAAATATATATGGTCCTTCTCCAAAATATATAAATATTAATGAAGATTATTTACTCAATCAACTTTATTATATTCCTCCTCAAAATGATTTAGTTGTTTGTGAAAATATTATTTATAATAATCAAGGAAATAATTGTAATATTAATAATTCTGAAATAAGTCAGGTTTATCTTCAATCAAACGATAATTTAAATTAAAAATTTCAATTTAGGCTAACAATGAAAAAATAACATTTATATTTTATTTTAATATTATTTATAATATAAATTTTGTTAAGATATTTTTTATGAAAATTGATTTAGGTTTTGAATTTAAAATTTTTTTAAAATAATAATTTGAATTAAAATGAAATAAAATAAAAGTTTATTATTCTTTTTTATTATTAAAAAATTTTTAATTTTATTTTCATTTTATTTTATTTTTTATTTGATTCAAATGTTAAATGAAACTATTGTTTGTCCTTTACTTTGTGGAAAAGAAACAAATAATATAATAGAACATATTAAAATATGTGAAAATTCAAATTTATTTAGAAAATATTATAGATTTTGTCCATATAGCAAAGAACATATAATTAGAAAAAGATTATATGATTTTCATATTCAAAATTGTCCAAATAAAACGAAAATTTCTAAAAAAGAAGATAATTTAATAATAAGAAAAAATTTCAATTTTCTTATAACATATAATAAAAAAATTTATAGAAGAGGAAATGAAATAATTGAAGAACTTGAAAAAAATGAATATAAATTATTTGATAATGAAGAAATAAATAAATTAAAAGAAGATGATAGTATTGAAAATATTCAATGGGAAGAAGAAAAAGAAGAAAGTGATAATTCATTTGAAAATGAAATTATTATTGAAGAAAATAATGATAATAAATATGAATCATCAATGAATTTTTTAATGAATAAATTAAAATTTTATAGAAGAAATTCTGAAAAAAGAAATGAATATTTAAATATCGAAAATAAAAATAAGAAAAGTAGTTTAAAATATAAAAATGAAAATAAAAATGATTCTTTCGAAACTGATGAAAATTCTATTAATTTAATTAGTCCTAGGAAAGAAAAGAAAAATGTTTGTTTTAATAGATTTATTCAAGTATTTATCTTTGAAAAAGACGAAAATAAAAGGAATAATAATTCTCAAGTTTTTACGAATACGTATATTAAATCATTATAAAATAATTTCATACTTGAATTTTTTTAACATTTTATAAATGACAATTAAAAATTATATAAATATTCTAATATTGATTTGATTAAAATATATATTTTTTCAGATAGAATTATAAATATAGATTAACATAATTAATTTTAAATATATTTATATCAATAATATGAAAATAAACATGTTTTATAAATTAATTATTTTCTTTTAAATAATAATTTTATATTTTTTATTAAAGATTATAAAAGATTTAATATAAAATTGGGAAGAATTAATAAAAAATAAAATTAAATTAAATATTCTTTCCCAAAAAAAAAGAAATAAAAAAAATTGAATATTTTCAAATAATTGACTAAAAAAACAAAGACAAATTTAAAAAAAACACATTCTCTATAAAAATCAAAAAAAAAAGAAAATAAATAATAGAATGTCAGAAACTACAGATATAAATTCAATAGATAATATTCAAAATGCATTAGTTGTAAAACAAAATGGAATATCTTATATGTCATGTCCTCAATGTCCTCTTCCTGCAAAATTTAATATTGATATTATTAATAATCAAATTATTTTAAATACTTCATGTCAAAAAGAACATAATCATAATATAGAACTTAAAGAATATTTAAATAATCAACAAAATAAAAATTTATTTTGTCATCATTGTAAAAGAAATATATTTTTAAATGAATCTAAAATTTTTTATTGTTTTATTTGTGAAGATTATATTTGTTCTGATTGTAAAAGTACTCATAAAGAAGTTAATAATGTTCATACTATAATAAATTTAAGTAAATTAGGAAGTAAATGTTTTAATGATAATAAAGAATGTATTGGTTATTGTGATACTTGTAATATTAGTTTTTGTAATTTTTGTAAAAACAAACATGAAGATCATTTTATTTGTGATTCTGCTAATTTAATTCTACCTTTAAATTATTTAAATGAATTTAAAAAAAATATTAATAATGCTGAATTACATATTGAAAAAATCAAATTTTATACTGAAAAAATTGTGGAAATATTAGAAAATAAAATTAAAGAAATTAAAGAAAATTCAGAAAATTTTATTAAAAATAATGAATTAGAATTAGAATTTTCAAAAGAAATTTTTTCTTCATATTCATTAAAACAAAATAATAAAGCATGTATTTATGAAGTTACTGAAAATGCTTTAAATTTTTTAAATTTTAAATTAAACAAACCAGATATTAAAATAGAAGAACATGAAAATTTAAATGATACAAAAAAATCTTCTTTTCAAAATAAAATATTATTTGATAGTATAATAAAATATATAGATTATTTAAAAAATGAAAAAAATAATATTTTAACAACAATTCCAAAACAAAAAAAAAATTTCTTTTTCCAAAAATATATTCCTAATTCATCAAATAATTTTAAATCAATAAACAATAAAATAGAAAATCAATTTATTAATAATAATAATAAAAATATAGAATCAAATATAATATTTTCTTCAAAAGAATTAGAAAAATTTAACAATGTATATGAAAAATTCCAAAAAAATAAAAATGAAAATAATTTACTTAAAACAACAAAAAAAATATTATCAAATGGAATTTACATAGGAGAAATAAATCCAAATACAAATTTACCAAATGGAATAGGAATATTAAATGAATATAATGGAAATATTTATCAAGGAAATTTTTTAAATGGAGAAAAAAATGGTTTTGGAATAATATATTATTATAACAATTCTTCAATATTTAGAGGTGAATTTGAAAATAATAATAAAAAATTTGGTACATTATATTTTTCAAATGGTAAATTTTACAGAGGAAATTTTTTAGAAGAAAAATATAATGATATAGGAATATTATATCATGATAATTATATTTATGAAGGAAGATTTAATAAAGGAAAAAAAGATGGTTTTGGAATATATAAAACAAAAGAAGGAATTTATGAAGGAGAATTTAATAATAATATTTATTCTGGTTTTGGAAAATGGAGTTGGAATAATGGAGATTCTTATATTGGTTTTTGGATTAATGGAATTCCTTCTGGTTTTGGTAGTTTAAAAATGGCTAATGGAAAAATTTATAGAGGTAATGTTTTTCCTAATAAAGAAAATCCTATGATTTGTGAAGCTGGAAGAAATGAATTTTCTTTTATGAAAATTGAAGATGAAGATTAATTATAATTTTTTTATTATTTTTTAAAGTTTAAAACAATAAATTTTTTTTAATATTTTTTAATTTTGGTTTTTTTTTTGATTTTTTTTTTTTAAATAATTTAAAAAATATAGTTTAATTTTTAGATAAATTTACTTTTATTTTTGGAATAATTATTAAAAAAATTAAAGCTATATTTATTTTTCTATTTTACTCATTTTTCTTCTTTTAAAGCTTTCATTTCTTCATTTGCAGCTTTTCTACTTTTAGGAGATAATTTATACCAATCTTTTTGACTATTTTTTTCCCATTTTTTCATTATTTTATCATTAAATAATCTTGGTTCATAAGTTATATAAGAAGAACGAAGTTTTCCTCCAATTTTAATCTTCATGTTATTTTTAAAATTAATTTCAATTTTTTTTTCTTTTAAAGATTTTGTTCTTGAGTCTTTTGATATGTTATTTGATATTTCATTTAATATTTTTTTATTTTTGACCATATTATTTATTTGTTTTTTTTCTTTTAATTTTATATCATCTGAACTTTTTCCTCTTTTTTCTTTTGAATTTGATTTATCTTTTCTTTTTAATTTATTTTCTTTCTTTTTTTGTTTATCATTTATTAATTTATTATTTATTGGTTTTTTTATATTTTCATCTAATTTATTTTTTTCTTCAAAATTTTCAGGGTTTTTTTTAACAATATTAATAGTTTTCATTTGATTTTTGTTTGATTCAATATTTTTATTAATATTTTGACTAGAGTTAAGATTATTTTCTTCAATTTTAATCATTTTGTTTGTTTCATTTGGAATTGAATTTTTCTTTGAATTTTCTAAATTAACGTTTGAATTTATTTGTTTTTCTTCAAAAATATTATTTCTTTCATTTTTTGGAATTTTAATATTTTTATTATTTTCCATTTTTTGAAAATCATTTTCCTTTATTGGTAAAATTTCTTGTTTAATAAATATTTTATTTTCTTGATTAATATCATTATTTGATTCACTAATTATATCTTTTTCATTTAAAGTAATATTTTCTTTTTCTTTGTCATTTAAAACATTATCTTTTATATTCATTGAAATATTTAAATTTGAACTATTATTTTGAATATTCGCATCAATTATTTGTTTATTTAATATAGAATTGTTTTTGCTTTTTTTATTCAAATCATCTTTATCTTGTTTAAAAATATTTGTTTCTATTTGTTTAGATTCATTAATTTGTATATTTGAATTTTCTTTATTTTCATCTTTAATTCTTTTATCATCATTTGTTTCTTCTTTTTGAAAAATATAAGTTTTTTGAATAATTTTTTGAATTTCTGAATTATCAGAATTTAATTTAATTTCCTTTTTTAAACTTTGTTTATTATCAATATCTTTTCCTTCAATATTTTTAACATATTCATTGAACTTTTTTTTGCATTTTCTTGCACTTTCTAAAAATAATAATTCTTCATTTTCTTTTCTATAAATTTAAAATTTAAATAATACTTTTTTGTTTCTATGTTTTTTTCACTTATTTTTGATGTTTTCATAAAAGATTTATTTTCATTTAAATTATTTTTATCTTCTAATGAAAAATCACTAAAAATTGCTTTTTGTAAAACAGGAAGGAATTTTTTATTTTGATTTTCTGTTTTATGATTCTTTGATATCATTTAAAATTTAAATTATTTAAATTTTAAAAATTAATTTATATACTTTTCCAATTATGTTTCTTTTATATTAATTAAAAAATTAATGAAAATATTCATTTAATTATACAATTGAACTCTAAAAAATTATAAAAATATTTAAAACTCAATTATAACACAAAATATTTTTTTATAAAAAATTAATAATCAGGTAAAGAATTATTTCTTATTTTTTTCTTTTTTGGATTTGTTATTTTCAAATTTATTTTATTATTTAAATTTGGTTTTTTAATATTATTAGTAGTAAAAAAAGATAAATCTAATTTAGGAACAGCTTTATAAGGATGAATTAATCTCATAGAAATTTTATCACAAAATCTAACTGATTCTAAATCAGTAAGATTAATATTATCATCATCATCAATTATTTCATTTATATTATTTATTTTTGGAATTGGGTTTAAACAAGTTTTATTCATTTTTTCAAATGTATTTTTATTATCTTGAGAATTTGAATTTGATTTTCTGTTAATTATAATTGGAATTGTTTTTCTATCTTTTAAACTTTTAATTGTTGAATTTGATTCTTTATAATTTGTTGATTTTTTTGAAAAAGAATATTCTTCTGATTTTTTTTCTTTTTCTAGTTTATTTATATTATATTTTTGGTTAAATTGATTATATTTATTAAATAAATTTGAAAATCCTAATTTTATTGAATTTAAAAAACATTTTTCTTCATTTAAAGATATTAATTTTATATATTCATCAAAAGCAGAATAATAGGCTGAATAAGTTTGTAATAAATTTAATGTTCTACTTTCATTAGTTTTATAATTTATTATTGATAAACGAGAATTTAAAATTTTTTGAATTCTTTTTATTTGTTTTATTCTACTTTCTATATTTTCATTTTTATTAATTAATTTCTTTTTGTTCTCACGAATTTCATTTTTTTTTTCAAACTTTTTATTTAAATTTATCGTTATATTTGATTTAGTTTCTTTTTTTGATATTGTATTATTGGAATTATTTTTGTAAGGTATGTTATTATGATATTCCATTGAAGAAGAACGAATTTTTCTATTTTTATTAATTAACTTTTCTTTTATAAAATTTGGTTTTTTGTGAAAATTTGTTTTTTTTAACAATTTCGTTATACTAACTTGATGTTCATTATTATTTAAAAGTTGGTTAAAATAAACTCTATTACTTTTTTTCTCTTTTGAATTATTTATTGTATAATTATTTGTATTTATTTTTATATTTTGAAATGAAATTGAATTTTTATCAAAAGAATTATTATTTTTTTGCTGCGAAATTGTTTGAGATAAAACTAATGGTCTTGAAATTTTTATTTTTGACATAATTAGTAATTGAATTAATCATTAAAAAAAATTATATAATTTAACTTATTTGAATTTTATTTTTTAAAAACTTATTGTTAAACATTCATATTTTATAATAATTATTTCATATTTAAGAACAATTTAAATTGAAATTTTTTAAATGAAAAATAATAATTTAGAAAATGATATTAAAATAAGTAATATCACAAAAGAAGAAATTTTTTCAATTTTTAGTCAAACTGATATTTATCATGGAATTTTAATAAAAATGGAAGATAAAAATACTTTTAATCAATCTATTTTATTTAAAATAATATTTTCTGATGATAATTTAAATTTTCTTTTATATGATTATCAAAATATTTATTTTTCTAAACAATCTAAAGAAGAAATAACAGAATTAAATACAAAATATAATCCGACAATATTACATAAAAATTTTGAATCATTAATTGAATTCATAACAAATAATTTTATATATGAAAATGATAATTTAATTATACATTCAAAAATTATAGATAATAAAATAGAATTTGAATTTAGTTCCAAGTTAGAAATTCTTTGGGTAAAATATTCTTTTTTATCAGAATGTATAAATAAAGAATTTTTAATTGAATTAAGTCAAAATTTATTTATAAAACCAATTAATAATCTCCTTTTATCAATTCAAAATTTAATTAGTTTATCAAATGATATTATAATTAATAATCAAATCAAAAGTGTTAATGCAATTTCTTTTTCAGACATAAAAAATTTAATTAAAAATTCATATATAAATAAAAATAAAGGATTTAATAAAATTTTAAGTCAATTGATGAAGGATAGTTCAATTTCAGTAAATAATTTATCAGAAAAAAAAAATCCAATTGTTGATTCAAAAAAAAATATTGTAATAACAGATAAAAATAGTAAAAAAAATATTAGTAAAAATAAAAGTTTAAAAATGAGAAAAGGAGAAAAAGTTTATATTGAAGATGAAGAATCAAATTATAGTAAAGATAAAGATATATTAAATGAAAATGATAATATTTCTTTAAAAGAAGAACATAATATAAATAAGGAAAAAGAGGTAAAGAAAAGTAAAAAGAAAAAAATGAAATTTATATAAATACTAAATAATAATTAAATTTATAAATATTATTTTATAATTAATATTTTCTCTAAATTTTATTTTATTTATACTAATTTAATTTTTTTCTGATATAGTTTATTTTTTATTTGATTTAAAATGAAAACTTATTTATTTAACTAATTATAATGGAATATATAAAACATTCAGATTGTGAAGATTTAATAAAAATAAAAATAACATCAATTTTTAATTACTTTAATTTATTATGTGATAAAGATAAAGAATTTTTATCCCAATATCAAATTAATGAAAAAAAGAAAAAAGAAATAAATGAACAAAAAAAAGAAGAATTCATAAAAACATATATAGAAAAAAAAAAAATTCGTATAATAGATTTAAATAAAAAATCAAAAAATGAAAAAAATTCAATATTATCATTTCAAGAACCAGAATTTGAAATATATTTAGTTGGAAAATTATATGTAAATAATAATCAAATAGAACCAGAATGTACTACAAAAATATTATATAATAGTCAAAATATAAATTTCTTTTTAACTTTCCAATATTCTTATAAAGATTTAACACTTGATTCTTATATAATATTATATATTTATTCAATTCAATTCGAAGAAAAAAATGAATTATTAGGAGAAATAAAAGTAAATTTATTTGATGAAGAAGGTTATTTATTTCAAGGAAGACAAATATTTATAATTGAAAATAAATTATTGAATATAGATAAAGAAAATGATGAAAAAAAAGAAGAAAAAATTTTTCATGAATTATCTCAATTGACAAATGAATATTATAATATTGGTCATAAAGGACAAATAATAAAAAGAAATTTTTATGGAAATTTAGATATTGCAAAACCTGATGAAATGATTTCAGATATTACTTTTTTACCTTCAAATTATGCTGATAATGTTATTGAAAATAAAGAAAATAAATATAATACAGAAGATATTTTAAATATATTTTTTTATCATAAAGAAAATAATACAATTGAAATTAAAGATGATTTAAGAATTGAATATGAAAATCAATTAAAAAAAATTTTAAAAAATTCAATTAATTCATTTTTAGAAATAGAATATTCAATTTTTAATAAAAAAATATTTTTTGAAGAAAAAACTTTTTATAAAGAAATAGAAAAAATAAAAGAAAATGAATTAGATTGGATTTATGATCCAATAATAAATAAAGGAATAAAAGAAAAAGAAGATCCAGTAAGAGAAAAAATATCAACATTATTAAAAATAAATAATAATATAGGAAAAGATGTTCAATGGACAAGTGAAGAAAAAGAAAGAATAGATATATTAATTAAACAACCAGATTTTATTCAATTAGATTGTTCTGATTTAACTTTATTTTGGATTTATAGATATAAATTATTAGAAATTAAACAAGAATATGCAATTACTAAAATATTAAATTCTGTTAAATGGGGTGATTTAAAAGATGAAAGAGAATTTATAAAAAATATTTTAGGTAAATGGGAAAAAATAGAAATTTCAGATATATTATATATGTTAAGTAGAAATTTTTGTGTTAATAAATTATATAAAAGTCCATTTAATGTAAATAATAATTGTAAATCTTTAAATGATGTAAGAACTTTTGCAGTTAAAAAATTAGAAAAAAAAGCAAATGAAGATTTACATTTTATTTTATTACAATTAGTTCAAGCTTTAAGATATGAAAATTTTGAAAAATCAGAATTACAAAATTTTTTAATTAAAAAATGTAGTCAAAGTGAAAATTTAGCAAGTTCATTTTATTGGTTTTTAGAATGTGAATCAAAAGTAAAATTTGAAAAAAAAGATAATTTAAAACAAGAAGTAATAAATTTCTATAAAATAACATTAGACAATTTTATAGAAAAAATAAAAGAAAATAAAGAAATATACAATACAGTAGAAAGTCAAATACTATTTAAAAAAATATTATTAGAAATAAATTCCCAAATAGAAGATCTTAAATTACCAAGTGAAAAGGAGAAAAAAATAAAAGAACTTTTAAAAAAAAATCAATTTAAAGAAAAATTTAAAAATAAATTATATTCTCTTCCATTTAATCCAAGAATAAAAATATCATCAATAGATATAGAAAAAACAAAAGTATTTTCAAGTGCAACAACTCCAGTAAAATATTGTTTAACAATATCTCAAAAAACTCAAAAATATAATAAAGAAAAAGAAGATCCTTCAAAATTTGAAATTATATTTAAAGCAGGAGATGATTTAAGACAAGATCAATTAATTCTTCAAATAATATCATTTATGGATTCTATTTTAAAAAAAGCTCATCATCAAAAATATGAATTTACAACTTATAAAGTTATTGCAATGAGTAAAAATGATGGAATAGTAGAATTTGTTTCAAATAGTAAAACAATACAAGATATACAAAAATATGGTGGAGAAAATCCAATAAAAACTTATTTAGAAAAAGATAAGAATAATAATATTAATTTAGATGAAAAATTACATAATTTTTTATATAGTTGTGTTGGTTATTGTGTTGTAACTTATATTTTAGGAATTGGAGATAGACATTTAGAAAATTTAATGGTTAAAAATGATGGTAAAATGTTTCATATAGATTTTGGTTATATTTTAGGAAATGATCCTAAAATTTATCCTCCTCCTTTTAAAATTTGTTCTGAAATGATTCAATGTATTAAATTAATGGGTGAAAAAGATAAAAAAAATTATTATGATATTTTTAAGAATTTATGTATTAATGTTTATTTAGTTTTAAGAAATAATGCAAGATTGATTGTTAATATGTTTTATTTAATGATTGATAGTGGAATTGAACAAATAAATGATGAAGATAGTTTAAATAAATTACATGTTAAATTTGTTAATGAATTAAGTAATGAAGAAGCAAAAAATTCATTTTTATCAAAATTAGATGAAAGTGTTAATGCTTTATTCCCTTATTTAAATGATAAATTACATGCATTTTATCAATATTGGAAGAAAAAATAAAATTCCACAAAAAATTTGAAAAAATAATTTTTATATAAATAAAAAATATTAAAAAAAAATTTAATTAAAATTAATTAAAATAATATTAAATATATAAAAACAAAATCAAAAAGAAAAAAAAAATTATTTTATCTAAAAAAAAAAAAAATCAAAAAAAAAATTTAAAAAATGGATAACTTACAAGGAGTACAAGAAGATCCAAATGAAAATAATGCAGATAATGATTCAGTATCTTCAAAAAATTCAAAAAAATTGAAAAAAATAGAAGAAGATAGAAAAGATTCTTTTGTTGTTAATGTTAAAATGAATAATTTAGATAATTCTTCAAATATAGGAGTAAAAATAGCAATTAATGAAGCAGGATCAAATTCAAATAGAACAAACAAAGAAAAATCTCAATCAATAAATTCAAAAGAAGAATTTGAAAAAAGTTTAAATAGTAATAAAATAAATTCTCCAAAGAATAATTCTGAAGAAAATTCAAAAGAAGAAGAAGAAAAAAAATTATATGAATTAGATATAAATAAAGATAATGAAGATTCAAATAATGAAGAAGAAGAAGAAAATGAAGATGAAAGTGGAAGTATAAGTCAAAGTAATAATAGTAAATTATATGAATTAAGACAAAGTCAATATGAAACAATAGAAAAATATTATGCAGAATTAAGAAAAAATTTCGGTCCAAATAATCAATGGGAAGATCCAGATTTTGGTCCTGAAAAAAATTCATATTTTACAGAAAAAGATGAAAATAATGATATAGAATTAGAAAGATTAACATATGATGATGACAAAGTAAATTTTTTTATATATGAAAATTCTTCACATAATATAGATTATGAATTTAAAATAAAATACGGAATATTACATGATAAATTTTTTTTAGGTGCATTTTTAATGTTATTTCGTCGTAGAGAAGAATATTTTCAAAATTTAATATTAGATATAGAACATATTAAAGAAAATATAAATTCTGGTTTTTGTGGATTTACATTTTTTATAGATGGAGAATGGAAAAACATAACAATAGACACAAGATTACCAAAACATCAAAACGATGAATTTTCCTTATCAAACACAGAAACACCAAATGCATTTTGGATGTGTTTATTTGAAAAAGCCTATGCAAAAGCCTTTGGAACTTATAATGTATTAGATATGATAAATGTGACAGATTTTTTAGTAGATTTAACAGGAGGATATTCAAGATTAAAAGAATTTAATGGAGGAAAAGATTCTGGTTTTGACGAGAGTAAAAAAAAAGCTCTTTTTGAAGAAATCCAAAAATCTCTTTCTCAAAAATATTTAATAGGTTGTATGAAATTCGACGCATCTAAAATTGACGAAGAGCCCGATTCAGATCAAAGTGACGATGGAGCTGAAGATGAAGCAATTGCAACGAATTGTATGCATAACATTTTAGATGCTCAAGAAGACAACGGAACCCGTTTAATTTATTTAGTCAATTATTGGCCTAAAGGAAAATGGACAGGAACATATTCAGTAGAAGATGAAACATGGGAAGCTAATAAAGCATTAGCTGAAAGATTAAATTATCAAGTCAGTCAAAGTGATGGAACTTTTTGGATGGATTTCGATGATTGGTTAACTTACTTTAATCGAGTTTACTATTGTAGAATTTTTCCTGAAAATTGGGCTCAGTTTGTAATTCCTGGGAAATGGAGTAGTATTACAAGTGGAGGAGCTCCTCCGAAAAATAATCCTTGGTTTCCTGAAAGGTATCATCCTCCTCAAAGTAATGTTAATCAATTTGTAGGTGCAACTTCGATAAAACAGGATAAAACGACTTTTGCTTCTCCGAATATTAATTTCACTGGGAGCTCGAAGAAGAAAACTATGATGGTGAATACTATGGGACAAAGTCCTTCGATTAGACCTAATTTAATTATGAAAAATAATATTATGCAAAGTAAAGGTACTAGTTTTTTACCATTGAGTGGGAAAATTTCTGTTATGCCCTCACCTGCGATTGGGTCGATTGGGACTATTGCGAAACCAAGTATTAGAAGTTCCGGGTCCAATATTAATTTGGGAAGTCCCACTAGTAAAATCAGTGGAAATATTAATTTTGGAGATAAAAAAGAAAAGAAGGAGAAAAAAGAGAAGAATAATAAAAATTTAGTTGATAAAAAAAAAATTAGTACTAGAATTGTTCATAATACTATTAAAAGAAATATTATTGAAGATAGTGAAGATAGATGGTTTCTTAATCCACAATATAAAATTGAAATTGGACCGAATACAAGGATGATTATTTCGTTAATCCAAAAGGATAAAAAATTGGAAGAGGATAATTATTTAAAATGTCAGTTTTATTTAATTTATTGTAAGGGGAAATATTCTCGTGTTTGGGATATTGATGAAGATAAAATAATAAAAAAAACAAATAATGAATTAGAAAAACCAAATAGAGAAATTATATTACAATTAGAATATAATGAAGCTTTAAGAATAATAAATTCAAATCGTAAAAAAAAAATACCAAAAGGTGAAATTCTTCATATAAATCTAATACCATTTATAGATTATACTGAAAAATATGAAGTTGTAAAATATGCTAAATCTTCAATACAATTTACAATTCATGCAATTGAAAGTGTATTTTGGTTAAGAGTATTTGCTTCAAATGATATTTATATTGCAGAATTAAATAAACCTTTTGAATGTACTGCAAATTCTCAATGGACTCATGAAAAAGAAATGACTTCTGGAGGCGCAAGATATATTAATGAAAAAGGTAGAATAATAGAAAATTCAAAATGGGCAATTAATCCTCAATTTTTAATTACTTTTGAAAAAAATATTCAAATGAAAATTATATTAAGAAAAACAAAAGGTCATTTTTCAATTGAAGAAAATAAAATAGGATTTTTATTATGTAAACCTGAACCTCCAAAAGAAGAATCTTTATCAATTAAACAAAAAACTCAAACTAATTTTAATAAAACTTTACCAATGTTTATGAAAACAGAACAAATTTTTAGAGTTATGGAAAGTACAGCAAGAATATTAGATAATAGAAAAAATAATATTAGTATAGTTTATCCTAAAATGTTTATTAATGGAAGTGAATGGACTGCAGAATCATCTTATTCAAATTGTTATACTGCATGTTTAACTATGAATTTTAATAAAATTGATAGTCCAATTATATTAATTCCTACTTTAGATACTCCAAATAATCCTTTTGAATTTGAACTCAAAATTTATAGTAATAAACCAACAAGTGTTTTTTCTTTAAATAATAGTCATTGTAAATTATTACTTGGAGAATGGAATGAAGATTCTTGTGGTGGAAGTCATTTAGCAAAAGAAGAAAAAAAAAAGAAAAAAATAGATGAAAATGCTTTTGAAACTTATAAAAAAGAATTAGAAATGTGGGATAATCCAAAATATCATTTATATTTTAAAAGTGATAATGAAATTCCTAAAGTTGAATTTCAAATTATTTTAACTAGAACAGATTCTATTTGGAAACCTATTATTTCAAGAGGTGTTGTTAATTCTATGATTGGAATTTATTTATTTGATTTTAAAGAAGGTGATGTTTGGAAAAAAAAATGGATAAATCATGATTCTCTTGAATTTTTACCTCAAAATAGAATTATTTTAGATTTTAGTTTTGAAAATGTTAATCCTAATGGATTTATTATTATGCCTAGTACTTATGGAAGTGGAGTTAAAGGACCATTTTTAATTATGGTTAAATGTAAAGAAAAATTTTTCTTTAATAAAATGGATTAAGGATTTTTTATTATTTTTTTTTTTAAAATTTGTTTTTTTTTGAGAAATTCTGGTTTAAAATAGTTTTTTTTTTTTTTTGGTTTTTTATGTTTTTTAAAATTTTAAATTGTTTTTGTTTTAGTTTTTTTTATAAATTTTAATTTAGTTTTAATTTATGGATAATATTTATTATTTTTTTTTAATTAATATATGTCTTCGATAATTTGTAGTCCTTGTATTAAAGAATTAAAAGAAGAAAGATATAGAAGAAAATATGATGATTTATTTGAATTTGAAGATTCAAGATTAAATAGAACAAATGAATTTAAAAGAACATATAATAATTCATTTATTTATTTAACATATTTATTTAGGAATGGTAAAATATTACTAAATAACAATACAAAAAGTATAAATAAAGATAATAAAAAAAAGGATAAAATTATAATAAAAGAATTAAAAGAAATAAAAGATGAAAAAAAAGAAAATAAATTTTATAATAATAGAACTGACCCTTATAAAGAAGCAACTCAATTATATAATTTTCTTGAAAAAAATAAAAAAAAATTTGCTTCAAATGAAAAGTTTCATAAAACATTTATAGGTTTTCAAAAATTATTAAAAAATGAAAATAAAGAAGAAACAAAAAATATTAAAAGTAATTTACAAAATTATTATTCAACTTGTGTAAGAGAAGGTTTTTTTGGAAGAAAAAATAAAGATAATATACCAAGATTTTTTCCTTCAGTTTCACTTTATAAAAATAATTATGCTACAAAAAGTGAAAAAGAAAGACATGAAAAATTATTAGATGAATTTAGTAAATTATCTTTTTTTTTAGAAAATGACCCTCAAAATAAAATTCAAATTATAAAAGATTTTCTTCTTAAATTTCATATTGTTGATTTAAATAATTATTCAAATGAACAATTATTAAATTTAGAAAAATTAATTTGTGACAAAAATTTAATAACAGAACCTCATAAAGATATTAAAACAATGATAAAAGAAACTTTAAATAAAGGTTTATATAATCAAAATAATTTAATTAATAGTTATAAAAATAATTCTTATAATTCACCATATATTCCACCAAGAAAAATAAGAATTCCAAAATCTCCTCCTAAAAAAATAAATATATATGAAACAATGGATTTAGAAAGACAAAAAAAATTTTTTTTACAAAATATAGATTTTAGTGATTATAATAAAGTATATAATAAAATTCAAAATGAAGTTACAAATTTAACTGAAAATCATTCTAATACTTTAATATTAGGAAATGAAAAAAATGATTTTAAATTTATAACTAAATTAAAAATTAAACCTAATACTTTAATGACAAGTGAAAAAAGTACTATGAGAAAAACTTTAAATACAAGTAGTAGAATAAATAAAAATACAATTAAACATTCTCTTGATGAAATTACTCAAAGATTATATTATAAACCTATTTGGAAACCTTTTGGAATTAATGATATAAAAAAAAATAAAAAAATAACTGAATTTGCAGCATTTTCAAAAGCTAGAAATATATTATTTGAAAATAAATTAAAAAAGCAATTTGAAGATTAAAAACTTCAAAAAAAAAATTATAACATAAATACATTATAAATAATACTAATTATGAAATAAATTATTTATAAAAAAATCAATTATTTATTTTTTCAAAATTAAATCCTTTTTCATGTATTATTTAGATTACTGAAACTAACATTTAAAAATCCAGTTGAAAAAAAATTATTAAATTGAATAATATTTGTAGTTAAAGGATTTTTAATATTTTCATTTTTTCCTTTATTTAAAATTTCATAATTTTCAAAAATTCTCATTGTGCAATTTTTATAATTACATATTGAAATTAAAATACAAAGAATTAATATAATAAATAAAGAAACACTAATTGAAATAATTAAAAATAATTTTTTGGTTTTTTTATTAACTTTACTATTATCAAGAGCATAATGATAAAAACATAAAATAAAAAAACCAACAATAAAAGTCATTCCAATGAAAAAGCAAAAAATATATAAAAGAAATCTTCTAAAAGCAACTTTATTAAATATTTTATCTTGAAAAAATCTAATATTATATTTATAATTACAAATTTCACATTTTGATAATTCTGGTTTTAAATAAGAAATATTAATCCAATTTTTTAAACAAGATTGATGAACATATTTAATTGTTCCTTCACATAAACAAGGAGAAATTAAAGGATCATTTTTTGTTCCTTTTTCAAAACAAATTCTACAAATTTTTTTATCTATTGATTCAAATAATTTAGAATCATTCATTATTTTTAATAATGATAAATTATTCTTTGAAAAATTTGATACCATTGAACTTGTTTTTGATTTTAAATCTTCATCTTTAATACTTGATAAATTTAAATTTCTTGATTTTGATACAAAAAAATTATTTTTTAAAGGAAGAGCTTTTATTTTCTTTTTTTTTTTTGATTCATTTAATAATGTTTAAATTAAATCATATTTTTTTAGAGACTTTTAAAATTATAATATTAATTTTATAATTAAATAAAATCGAATAATCAAAAAAGTATAAAAAATAAATGATACTCATTCTCAAACAATAAAAAATTAAAAAAATATAAAAACTTTCTTTGAAATAATACAATTTAATATTTTACATTACAATAAAAAAAAATTAAAAAAACTTTAACAACAAGAAACTTCTTTTTCTTTTTTAATTTCATAATTTTTTTCCTTTAAATTTGCATTATTATCATTATTATTACTTAATTTAACTTTATCATTATTATTTCTTTCATTCATAAATTCTTTATTTTTATTAACCATTTCTTTACTTAATTTTTCAAAAATTAATTCAATATTAATACCATTTTTAGCAGAAACTTCTAAATAAGAAACATTTTCATTTTTTGCAAAAGTCATAGCATCATCATTAGAAATTTTTCTTTCTAAATCAGCTTTATTTCCAACAACAATAATACTACAATTTTTAGGTGCATTATTTCTAATTTCTTTTAACCAATTATTTAATGAATCAAAAGTTTTTTTATCACTTAAATCATATAATAAAATTACTCCATTTGCATCTTTATAATATTGTCTTGTTATACTTTTATATTTTTCTTCTCCACAAGTATCCCAAATTTTTAATTCTGAACTTGTATATGGATCTAATAAAATAGATTTTATTTTAAATTCTACTCCAACTGTACATTTATATGTATCTGTAAATTTTTTTCCTATAAATCTATTTAATATTGATGTTTTTCCTACTGCAGAATTTCCAAGTAAAATTACTTTAAATTTATATATTGTTCTTTCTATTGATACATCTCTTTGAATTGAAGAATATTTTGAATCTTCTAAATAAGAATTATTTTTATTATTTGTATAATTTAAAGAACTTAAATTGTTTTGATTTGTTATATAAGACATTTAAAAATGAATAAAACTAAAAGTTAAAATTTTATTTTAAATAATTTTATCAAAAATATAAAATAATTTATTGGAAATAAAGGTTTTTTATAATTAAATTATAATTTGAAAAAAAATAATAAATTGGAAAAAAATGATGAGAATCAATATTAAATGAATGGAAAAAAAACTTGATTAGAAAATTTCCAATTTAGAAGATTTTAGAATATAATCATAAAAATTTATCGGTTTGATTAAATGAATTTATTTATTAGATTTTAAATTTTTTTTTAAAAAAAAAAATGAAGATTAGCCAAAAATTATGAATCATTTTTTTTATCATTTTTTTATTTTTTAAAGAAAATATTTTTTATTATTGGATAGATGTTAAGATACTTTTTAATATTTAATAATATTTATTTCATTTAAGATAATTTTCTATTTATTATGGATTAATGAATATGTTTATTTTTATTTAATAAAATAAACTATCTTTTTTATTTTTATTTCTATTCTATATTTTATTTCTTGTATATTTTTCTATAAAAAAATTGATAATTTAAAAAATCTGAATTTTTAATATAATTTGATATTAAAAAAAAGAAGGAAAAATTATATAAAAACAATTAAATTTTTTCTCTTTTTATAATTTTAATTTTTAAAAATAAAAACTATAAAAAATAAAGTAAATTGAAATAAAAGAATTGGTAGATAAAAATGGAAGATTTAATTATTATGTTTTTAAAAAACCAATAATAATCTTCCAAAATTAAATCTGAAAATGATAAATTTAAACAGTTAATGAAAGAGAGTGTTGAGGAGTTTGACGTGTAAGATTGGAGCCTCTGAATGAATCCTATTTTTGCTCACTTCATCAGTCGCAAAGACGACGATATGAAGAGATTGGCATACGCTGGTTGGTTTGTGCAGACTTTACCTCAGAGCGAGTTTGATGGTGATGAATTACTGTTTTACAAGTTCTTAGAGTATTGTGTGGAATTAGGAGTTCCTGCAAAGCAAGCCTATTTAGGAGTTTGGTGTAACACTGAACTTCGGCGTGTATTACGTGCCACAGATGCTAGGGTACCTGGATGTGAGAGTATGAACTACGACGATCCTGTTT
>JAJJKW010000328.1:0-47162 GCA_023805745.1 Isotricha sp. YL-2021b | reverse complement strand
ATAAAAAAAAAATAAAAAAAAAAAAACAATTAGAAAAATAAAAAATAGAATAAATAATATATAATTAATTAATAATTATAAAATGTTAAAGGTAGGGGTACCCCTACCTTAGAACAGAACAATTTTTTTATTAAATATTATCAGACATAATATTTATTAAAAATAATGAATTAATTATTTAATAACAACCACAAGAAATTTTTGATTTTTTTTTAATAATATAGCTCTCAATATTATCTTTATTATTCTTTATAGTGATGTCAAAGTTTTTTTTAATTATCTTTTTTAATATATTATCATTAAAATCTATTTCAATTAAAGATTCACATTTATAAAAAATTCTCCTAACATCTGTATTTTCAATAATTTCGAAATTATTTAATTTTAAATTTTTTAAGGAAGTGCATTTGGCAAACATATTATTCATAATATTAACATTATTTGTTTTAAAATTAGATAAATCTAAAGATTCTAATGAAGAACAACAATAAAATAAATATCCCATATTTGTAACATTTTCAGTATTAAAACTTTTTAAATCTAAATTTGTTAAAGAACTACAATTATAGAACATACTATCCATATTATCAACTTTTTGAGTATCAAAATTATTTAACTTTAACTTTTTTAAAGCAGAACAATTAGCAAACATATATCTCATATTACTAACATTTTTTGTATCAAAATGAGATAAATCTAAATTTGAGAGGGAAGAACATCCATAAAACATCCATTGCATATCATCAACATTAATTGTTTTAAATGTAGATAAAAGTATATTATTTAATTTTGAACAATTAGAAAACATTCCTCCCATTTTTTCCACTTTTTCTGTATTAAAATCATATAAATTTAAAGATTTTATTTTTGAACAATTATAAAACATACATTCCATATTTTCAACGTTTTGAGTATTAAAATTGTTTAAGTCTAATTTACATAAAGATTCACAATTAAAAAACATACATTCCATATTAGTGATTTTTTTAGATTTAAAATGAGATAAATTTAAACTTAATAAGGAAGAACAATTATAAAACATTTTCTTTGCGTTTAATGATAGTTTTTTAAAAATATAATTTATTTCATATTTTTGAGTTTCTTCAAAATTTTTTTGAACACAATTAATTTTTTGGTTATCAATTATAATTTCAATAGAATTATCATCGATTTCATTTGAATTATCTTCATTATTGAATAATTGATATAATATAATTTTTGATTCAATATTTAATTTACCTAATATAATATTATTATTTTCTAAATTTTTTGGAATTTTTAATATTAAATCTTGCTCTTCTATTTCTTCTTCTTTTGAATTTTTATTCTTTTCTTCATTATACAAAGTTTTTAATTTTTCATATTCATTCTTTAAACTCACCAATTCTTTGTCTTTTTTATCCAATTTTTTTTCATTTTCATCCTTTAAATTTTTTTTTTCAAGTTCCAATTGTTTAATTCTTTTATCTTTTCCTTCTATGTCTTCTTTATAAATTCTTTCTTGTTGTTTATATTCTTGCAATTTTATTTTAACCTTTTCATCTATTTGATTAATTTCTCCTTTAAGTCTTTTTTTTTCATTTTCCTGTTTTTTTATCATTTTTTATATGAAAAAAATGAACATTTTTTTATATTATTTTTATTAGTCAATTTATTAAAAGAAACTGATGTTTGAAAATCTTTTTTAAATAATATTATTATTAAATTTTATTTAATAAAAAATTTTCAAAAAAAAAATTATATGGAAATTTTTAACAAAAATTCCAAAAACTTTTCAAATTCAATAATTTTAATATATTTTCAATTTCTTAGATGATTTATTTTTAAAAAAATAATTAAAATTAGGAAAATATTTTTTATTTTTTTAAAAGTATATATTTATTCAATACAATTTAATTTAAGATAATATTTAATGCCTCTATCTTATGATTTTCATTTTTTCTACAATAAATGATTTAACATCAAATTTTTTTTTAAAAAAATAAAAAAAATTAAAATTATTATTTTATATTTTAAAATAAAAAAAATTTTATTAATAAATTTGTGATTTATCTTATGTTTTATTTTATAAATAATTAGATTTTTTAAATAACAAATATATATTATATAATTAACTCAAATAAAAAAATAATCCCAAAAACAAATTCCAAAACAATATTTTCTTAAAAAATAAAAAATTCATTTCCAAGGGTAATAAATATTCTTCACAAAAATAAAAATTAAAAAGAAAAAATCAAAATAAAATTTTTTAAAATGATTTAAGTAGCATATATCTTAGTCCATTCTCTTGCAGTAGCTTCATATTTAGGTCTATCATTTTTATAAATAGTAGCAATTTCAGGAACTAAAGGATTATCAGGATTAGGATCAGTTAACAAAGAAGAAATACTTAATAAAAGTTTATCAATAGTTAAACCAGGATTCCATTCATCTTTTAAAATATCAATAGAAATAGAACCATTTGAATTTATATTTGGATGATAAATTCTTGTTTGAAAAGTACATTTTGGAGGTTTAAAAGGATAATCTGTTGGAAAATGTATATTTAAAAAAAATACTCCTCCTTGATATGGACTGTCACTTGGACCCATTATTGTCGCTTGCCAATGAAATAAATCATTGTCGTTTGTTGGCCCTGCTGAACAATTTGCTGGTGGATCTTTGTTGAAATCTACTAATTCTTTTTGGATTCTTTTTAAGGCCATTTTTTTTTTTTATAGTTTTTTTTTTTTATTATTGTTTTTTTATTTGTTTTTTTTTTTTTTGAAAAGGGTTTTTTTTGTTATTTATTTTTTTTGATTTTTTTTTTTTTTTTTTTTTTGGTTTAATTATTAATAATTTATTCATGATTTAGTTATTTTATTTTTTTTTTTTTGCTTTCATGATGAAATTAAATGGATATTTACAATAATTCTCATTGTTATGTTCTTAATGGACATCTCTGCCTTCATTTTTTTTAAAAAAGTTTAATCTTATCTCTAGTTTTTTTTAATAACTGAAATTTATTATTATTCTCATAAAAATGATATATATATATATAAATTGATGATTAATTCAAAAAAATTAAACAATTTTTTATTAAAAATCTTCAATTAAAATAAAAAAAAATTTGTTAATTTATTTATTAAATAATTTTTTTAATTTTTAAAGTTTTATATGGAAAGTTTGATAAAGAAATTTAAAAATTTAGTTAATGAAGATAATAAAATGAGAAATAAAGAAAATGAAGAAGAGGATTCAATTAGTGATAATAATGACAATACAAATGATAATGAATTTATTGAATCCCAGAAAAATTATAAATTTGAATCAAGTGTAATGAATTTAAAAAAAAGTTCATCAAATAAAAAAATAAAATCTTTTTCTCAATCTTATAATGGAAATAATAATAATATAAACTCTTTAAATAAATTAAGATCATCATCATCTTCTTCAAAAAAAGAAAAAGAAGAAAATGATGAAATATTAATTTTAATAACTAAAACATTAAAATATATAAATTCAAATAAAAAAAATTTAAATTCAGAAACTTTAGAAGAAAATTTAAATAAAATATATGATTTATATATAAATTCTATTTCAAATCAAAGAATAAATTCTTCTAAAAATATTGATAAAGATTTAATTATGCAAACAAAATATGAAACAGCTCAAAAAATGTTTAAAAACTTTGAATTAAAATATTTAACTTCTGAAAAAGAAAAAAATAAATTAAATGAACAATATAATATATTATTAGAAAAATATAATAGATTAAAAGATAGAAATGAAATTAATGTTCAGAGAGGGGAAGATAAAATAAAATTAGAAAAAAATAATTCTATTTTAATTGAAGTTAATGAAGAATTAAAAAAGAAGATTAATGAGTTAAATTTAAAAAATGATTTTGTTAAAAAAAAATATGATGAAGAGATTGAAAATATTAAAAAATTATTAAAAGAATATAAAAATAAATTAAGTCAAATTGAAAATAAAGTTTATAATAGAGAAACAAATGATAGAAATCAACAAATAAATAAAAATAATTTAGATAAAACTCTTACTTTAAATTCTCTTTAAAATTTTTATTAAAAATATATTAATTTATATTTTTCAAAAAAAAAAATGAACAGATTAAGATCCTCTTATAAAAGAAATAGAAATTTAAGATTAAATGAGAAAAATAATCATAATTCAGAAGATTTTATGTCAAAAAGAATTTATATAATTTCAGGAGATATAATATTAAAATCAGAGAAAAAAGATACTAATAAAAATTATGAAAATACAATTTCCTTTTATTCTCTAAATAAAAATAACAGAAATGATTATCATTTACCTTTTTTAAAGTCAATGAATTATACTATGAAAAATGAATCAAATGAAAAATCAAAAAATTCAAAATTTCTTTCTTTTGATAATTTTAATACAATTCATTCTTTATATAATAATTCAACAACAATTAAAAATTCAGTTTCTCAATTTTCTTTGTCTAATATAAAATATAAAGTAAATGTAATATCTAAACCTCAATTATTAAAAAATCCTTTAAGAAATTTAGTTCATTCAATAGAAATAGAAAAAAAAAAATTAGAAAATCAAAAAAAAAGATATCAACAACATAGAATAAAATCCCCTTTTTTATTTAGAAAATTAATTCCAGTTAATATAACAAATTTATTAGAAGAACAAAAAGATAATATGGAAGATTTAAATATAAATCAAATGAATTGGCATAAACAAATTAGAAAAGCTTTAATAAATGATATAAATAATACTTCAAAAAAAGGTTTATATTATAATAAATTTTATAAGACTTTAGAAAATCGTGTAAATTTTTTTTTTGATGTTTGTTTATTTCCACATTTAAAAAATAATTTAATGTTTAAAAAAATTACTTTTGATGATGATAATTATCAAAATAAAAGAAAATTATGTAATTATAATTTATTTTCAAAAGATGTTGAAATTTCTTTAAATAGAAAAAGAATTACATTAATTTTTGAAGAAGAGGAAGATAAATTAAATGATATTGAAAGAAGAAAATTTAAACCTAAACATCATTATGATAGTCAAAGTTTAGAAAAAAAATTTGAATTAATTGATTTTTTTAATAAAAAAAATGATACTGGAAAAGTTGGTTTTGCTTCTCAGAAAAACAGAGAATTTGTATATAATCAAAAAATAAAAAATTATATTTTATTTTTATTTAATTAATTAATTGATTTTTTGCTTTTATTATAATTAAATTAATTTGAAATTTTTTTCCAAATTTTTAATAAAATATTTTTATTTTATAATTAGGATATACTTTATGTGAATTAAAGATAAAAAAAATTGATAAATTATTTAATATAATAAATAAAAAAGAAGTTTATTTTTTTTGTAAAAGTAATTACTCATTCAAATATTCAAATCAAGTACAAATAATAATTAATTAAAAAGTATTAATAAATTTATATTTATAAATTCTAGTTTATTGTAAATTATTTTTAAAAAACCATAACAATTAATTTTAATAATTAAAAAATTTAATTATTATGTATCAGATTAAACGTTAAATATTATAAATAAATAATTGTTTAAAAATATGAAAATAATTTAATTTGTATTAATAAGATATTTGAGTTATATTTATTATAATAGTAATTATATTCTTCAAATATTTTAAAAATAAAAATGTAAACAAATTTAAACTTATAAAGTTCATCTTTTAAATTGAATATTATAATCTATATAAAATAAAAATTATAATTATTCATATAAAAAAAATAAATAATTATTCAGTTTTTTTATTATTTAAATAAAAAATTATTCAAAAAGTTAAAAAAAAAATGGAGACTGAATTTAACATTGATCAAATTGAATTAAAAAAGAATGAATTGTTTAAAAAAGATATTTCAAATTTGGAGAAATTAAGAGAAAAAATTAATATAATGTATCAGAATCAGTTTAATGAAGTATTTAAACAAATATTAATAATATCAAAAGAAGATTTTATGTCGTTTATTTCGAATGGAGTGAAAATTTTAATAGTTGAAATTTATGGAGAAGAAAATTCAAATAATAAAATCATATTAAATGTTCAAGAACAATTTTTTTCACAATATGAAAAAGAATATTTATTAAATTATAACAAATTAAATAAATTTTGGAAAAATTTTATAAGAGAAAAAGAGAATAATAATAACATTGATAGTTATTATTTAACAAATTTTAGAAAACATTGTTGTGAAACATTAAATTATTCTTTTCATAATTGTCAAAATGAAGAAAGTAAATTTATTCAATTTGAAGAAAATAATATTATAAAATATATAATATGTACAGAATGTCAGATAGTATATTTTAGTAATTTTATTTTATGTCATTGTTCTTTTTGTAAAATAGATTTTTATTCAAATATTCTTTCAAAAAAAGAAAATAAGAATTTATTCATTGCAACATGGGAAAAATATCATTGTGAAAAAATAATAAACGAAAAAATGAAATGTTTAAAATGTAAAAGTGATTTTTATATTAATTTAGAAACAAAAATGTTAAATTGTTTAAAATGTAATTTTAAAATATCTCCAAATAAAATTTTATGGACTTGTAAAAATTGTAAAGAGGAATTTAAAAGTAAAGTAATAATATATAATCCATTACAATATGAAAGAATTAAACAAATTATTCAACAAACTTTAAATATCAAACATAGAGCACATCCTAAAAAAATTCCTTGTTGTAAATTAAATATATTTTATACTGAATTTTTTCATCAAAAAAATTGTAATGGAATATTATATGAAGGTGAATTAGATAATAAAATTATTATAGTTTGTGAAAAATGTAAAGCTGTTAATTTTAATGATAAATTTATTTGGACATGTCCAAAATGTTTTAATCGATTTAGAGATAAAGTTATTAAGAAAAAAAATAATCAGAATAAAGTTTTTAATCATTTATATTCTGAAAGAATGAAACAAAAAAATGAAGGATTATTTACTGATAGAAGTTGTTGTAATATTTTTAATAATAATAATAATTTTTATAATTATTATAATATGAATTTTGATAGTAATAATAAAAAAAATATTTCATTTTGTGAAACTGAAAATAGTTTTTATAATAATAGTAATGCTAAAAAATCAAAAAGTAATTTATTTGATATTTTATTTAGGAGAAAAAATTCAAATGCTCATTTAAATGATATTTCATATAATTATATTTCAAATAATACTATTTCTAATAATAATACTTTAAATGATATTTCTTTTAATAATTATATTTCTGAAAAAAAAGAAAATAAATGTTTATTTAATACAGAAGAAGAAAAAATAAATGAAAATTATTTTAAAATTAATTTTGAAGAATTAGATTCAATTTCAAAAAAATTATTTGATGAAAAAATAGAAAATAAAAATAAAAAAAATATTTCAGAAATACAAAAAAAAGAAAAAAAAGAGGAAAAAAAAGAAGAAGAAAGAAAAAGAAATATTAAATTTCTTGGTTTTAATAAATTTAAACATATGAGATTTTTTTCAAAAATTGAAAATGAAAATAAAAAATTATTAGAAGAAGAAAAAATAGAAAAAGAAAAAATAAAAAAAGAAAAAGAGAAAATTAAAAAAGAAAAAGAAGAAAAATTAAAAAAAGAAAAAGAAGAAAAATTAAAAAAAGAAAAAGAAGAAAATGAAAAAAAACAAAAAGAAAGAAAATTAAGATTAGAAAAATTTCAAAGAGAAATTGAAAAAAGACAAAAAGAAAATGAAGAAAGAGAAAAAAGAAAAAAAGAAGAAAAAAAAAGAAAAGAAGAAGAAAAAAAAGAAAAGGAAAAAAAATTACTTGAAGAAAAAAAAAAATTAGAAGAAAAAGAGAAAAAAATACAAGAGAAAAAATTAGAAAATTTAATATCAAAAAAATCAAAAAATTCAAATTCTTCATTTTCATCAACTCAAAATTCAAAAACAAATTCAAAAGAAAAAAAAATAATAGAAGAACAAGAAAAAAAGAAATTAAGTATAAAAGAAGAAGAACAAATAAAACAAATATCTCAAAAAATAAATAAATTAATGTCTCAAATGAACATTCCTCAATTTTATTTAGAAGATTATAATATAAAAGGAAAATTAGGAGAAGGAAGTTATGGTTCAATATATAAATTAATCAATAAACATAATAATAAAATATTTGCAATGAAAAAAATAATAGCAAATAGTGAATTTGAAATGGAAGATTTTATAAAAGAATTTTATTTAGTTTCATCATTTAATCATAATAACATAATGAAAATATATAGTTTAAATATAAAAATATTAGATCCAACAACATTTTCATTATTTATATTAATGGAAATAGCAAATAATGATTGGGAAAAAGAAATAAGTATAAGAATACAAAAAAAGAATTATTATAAAGAAGAAGAATTAATAAATATATTAAAACAATTAATATCTCCATTAGTAATAATGCAAAAACAAATGAAAATAGCACATAGAGATTTGAAGCCTCAAAATATATTAGTTTATGATAATAATATATATAAAGTTGCTGATTTTGGTGAAGCTAAAAAAATAAAAATATCAAAACAATTAAATACTTTAAGAGGAACAGAATTATATATGAGTCCTATATTATATGATGGTTTAAAATTAGATAAAGATGATATTATTCATAATGTTTATAAAAGTGATGTTTTTTCTTTAGGTTATTGTTTTATTTATTCTGCTAGTCTTAATTTTAAAGTTATTCATGAAGTTAGAAATTTATTTGATATGAAAAAAATAGAAATTGTTTTAAAAAAATATTTTAATGGAAGATATAGTGAAAAATTCATTAATTGTGTTTTAAAAATGATTGAAGTTGATGAAAGAAAAAGAATTGATTTTTTAGAATTGGATAATATTGTTAAAGAGTATTTTCATGAAGAAAAAAAATTGTAAAAAATATTGATTTCAGATTTTTTATTTTTTGGAGTTTTTTTTGACTTTTGTTTTTTGTATATTAATTTTTTTTCATTGTTTTTTTTATATTTAAATTTATTTCATTAATATATATTTTTTAAAAAAAAAAAAATTTATTCAATGTTTAGAATATTATATAAAAAATAATTTTTTTATCCAGATTTAAATAATAAAACAGCAATTTGACCTAAATAAAAATAAATAAAATGTTTAGTTTCATGAGTAACATAACTTCCAAAATTTCTTCCAACAACACAATGCCAAGTTGGATTATGTTTTCTATCAAATTCTTTTTTGATATAACATGCAATATCTTTTTCTATATTATATGAATCAATTGCTTTTGTTGCTACATTAATTGCATCTTGTTGCATATCTTCTGTCATATCAGAATTTTTTATTATTGCTTTTCTTTCTTTATCCATTTTTTTCTAAAACAGATTTATTTAATTTTAAAATTATAATTAAAATATGAAATTTATATTCAAAAAAAAAATAATAATATTATTAAAAAATTCAATTAAGAGATTTTATTTGTAATAATAAGATAATATATATAATAATAATAATAAATAAAAAATACTATAAAAAAAAGCATTTGAAAAACTCCTAAAAACTAAATTAAAAAAATTATTTCTTTCAAAGAAAAACCTAAAAATAAAAAGCAATCAAAAAAACCAAAAAAAAAAAAAAAATTAATCATTTTTAATTAAAGAATCATTTATAAATTTTCCTTCAATTTTTAATCCACTAGGATATAAAATAACCCCATTTCCATTTTTTTTTCCATTTAAAAAATATCCATCATAAATTGTTCCATCTTTATAAATTAATTGTCCTTTTCCATTATATAATCCATTTTTAAATTCTCCAATATAATTATTTCCATCATTTAAAGTATAATGTCCAAAACCATTAAATTCTCCTTTTTCAAAATCTCCTTCATATAAATTACCATTTTTATCACATAAAACTCCATTTCCATTATAAATATCATTTAAAAATTGTCCTGAATATTTTGTTCCATCATTTATAACTAATTTACCAAAACCATTTTTTAATCCATCTTTAAATTCTCCATCATAAGTATATTTATTATCAAATGAATTTAATGTTCCATTTCCATTTGGTATTCCATTTATTATATTTCCTATATATAAATATCCATTTTCTAATATTATTTGAATTGGATTATTTGGAATTATATATTTACTTAAATTATATATTATTTCATCATGGTTTTTTAACCAATAATAAAATGATTTTTTATTTTTTATCCAGGAATATATAAATTCAGAATTATATTGAGTTTTTAATATTTTTTTTATACATTTTTTTTGAATTTGATTATTTAGTAATGTTGATTTTTTATTTATTTCTTTTTGGAATGTTAATAATTTTATTATTGATAAATTTGGAGTTTTTATTAAGTTTATTGATAAATCTAAATCACATAAAAAGTTTATAAAATAATTTTTAAATTCATTTCTTATAAAATCATCTAATATAAATATTTCATTTTCTTTTGGTTTATCATTTATTTCATTTAATGAGTTAATCCAAGATTCTTTTTCAAATTTTAAATGTAAATTTTTGAATTTATTATTTATTAGTTGATATATTTTTTTCTCATTTTTAGTCATTTCAAAAAGTTCTTTATTCAAATTATTATTTATAGTAATTTTTCCAGTATCAATATTAATTAATAAATCATATTTTTTTCCATCTGTATATTCTTTTAAAATTAATTGATTTGTTGTTCCAATTAAATAACTATAATTTTCTTTTTGTATATTATCAATATCAAATAAACTAACTAATGGAAAAAATTTATAATTATTATTAAAAATAATTAAAGGTAAACCATACATATTTAAATATTTAGCATAATTATTAACAGAATTTCCATATCTTAAATTAAATAAAAATTGCCCTGGAATTAAAGAAAGTAAATTATAAATAAAAGAACAAACATCACCACTAATATGAGAATAAACTAATATTTTTTTTTCTAAAAGAATCATTTTAATAACAGTAAATATTTTTTCTTTAGTAAATAATAAAAGTTTTTTTACACTAAAAGACAAAAAAAATTCATTAATATCCATTTTAGAAAAATTATCTTCAGTGAAATTATTATATAATTCTGAAATAATTTTTTTATCTTCTAAATTATCTTGATAAAAATAAGCTTCTAAAGTTAAAGATAATTTACAATATAATTGACTATATAAAGGAAGAGTAGAAATAATACAAATACTTTTTTGAGTAAAATTTCTTGTATTTTCTTCACTAATATCATTTTCTCCTTTAATTTGTCTATAACAAGAAATACCATATAATGGAAATTTAAAATTTTGAATAATAAAAAATTGATTATCACTTGTTGAAAAATGTATTCCATCAGGTAAACAAAAATTAGTTAATTGATAAAATATATCATCTATAATATTTTCAGGTGTTAATTTTTTATTGTTTTCATTAATTAATAAATTTATATTTTTATTATTTTTTATTAATTCTTCTTTTGATGGATATGTATATTCTATTATTGAACCTTTTTTATGATGAAAATATATTATTGCTATAAATAATATTGGATTTGAAATATTTGGAAATTGAGTATAATAATATAAATCGTTTTCTAAATCGTTTTTAATTTCATTATTTTGTAAATTTTCATTTTTTATATTTGTTCCACAAGAAATATCATTTGTTGAAGAATATTTTTCTAAATTTTCTTCTTTTTTTATTTTTAGTTTTGATATATATTCTATTATTTGATTTAATGTACTTTTTTTTTTTTCCTTACTTTCTTCTATATTATTATCCATTTTAAAATTAATTTTTAATGATTATTATTTTCTCAAATTATCAATCAATTATTTTAATTTTTAAAATTTAAAAAACATTAATTGAAAAAGATTGAGAAATAGAGAAAAAATTTAATTAATCATTATTGATAAAAAGCCAAAAAACATTATATTTAAATAAAAATTTTATGTTCCATATATTAAAAAAAAAAACAAACATAATATCAATACTCATGCTTATTACATTTATACTACTTATTCTTCAGATTTCTTTATTATCGATAGGACAGTATAATTCTAAAGAATTTTCTAAAACAATTAAAAATTGGAAAAAAGAACCAATTTTAGATATATTAGAAGAAGATAATGGAAAAAATTTAGAAAAAATAACAATACAGGGAAAAACATTATATATAATGAGAATGAAAAAAAAATTTAATTATCTATATTTAATTAAAAGAAGTGAGAATTTAATTCTAGAGCCAAAAACTTGTGGAACAGATGATAATGGAAATAAAATTAAATTTCCAAAATATGAACCTTGTCCAATAAATGAAATATCAGTATCTAGTATATGTGATAATACTCAATATAATTGTATACAATTAACTATTAATAATTATTTAAAATTTTCTAACACAAAAGAGGAAGGACAAATTTTGATGGATTTTAATTATAATAAAATAATTAATGATAATATTTATATTGGAGAAAACTATATTGGAGTAAACAATTTAAATATTCCATCTAATATTGAAGATGTTTTAACTATTAAAAAACAATTAATTGCAAAAAATGTTTTAGCTTTATTGTTTATATTTACCTTATTTCCTTATATAATATATTCAAAAAAAGTTTATGATAACAATTATTTATTCAATGAAGCTTTAGAACATTTTCCTTTAACTTATTTTTTATTCCCTATTACAGCATTAATTATTTCATATTCTGTTGGAATTTATTATAAAAATCATATTGATGGAATATTAAATAAAATAGGAATGACTGATATATTAATGAGAAGAGGTGCTTTTAGAATTGAAGTAACAAATTTAGTTTTTTGTCTTATTTTTTTAGTTTTTATCGGTATTTATATTTTAGGTAAATATCAAGATTATTTAGAAAATAAAGATAAAACAATATCAAAAGTATTAACAGAAAATCAAAGTTTAAATGGTAATAATAATAATCAAGAAAATGAAATAAATACAAATAGTCCAACAGAAGAAAATACAATTGAAAATAGATATTATATATTAAATAGATTGGAAGAAAAAGTTTTAAAATATTATGCATATATTATTGGTGGTGGGATTTGTCTTGGTATTGTAGTAACTCCATTTATTCTTATTTCAATTAATATTAGTAAAAATCCTTTTAGTCAAAGTCTTTTTAAAGATTTACAATTAAATTATAAAATGAGTCCAATTTTAGAAATTGAAATATCTTCAGAAAATACTTTAAACGAAAATGAAGAACCTTCATATTTTAATAATTTAAAACCATATAATTTAGGAAAAATAAAAAAAAATAATGAAGATACAATATACTTATCATCATGGAAAAATAAATATTTTTATGTAACAAGAATGAATGATAAATTAAAATATCCAGAAATAAAAAAAGAAGAAAAAAAAGGTTATAAAAAATGTGGTGTAGATAGTGAAAACAATAGTTTATATTTTCCAGAAAATGTACATTGTCCAATAAATTATATAGATATATCATCAAGTCAAACAAGTCCTTTTTCAAATGATTCAATAAGATTTACAATAAAAAAAATAGAAGATAATACTTATTTACGTTATTCAAATGATTATACTGATGGAGAAATATTAGTTCATTTACAAATTTCTGCTTTAGAATATCCAATTGGAGATACTAATACTTATAATAATATTTGTTATAAACTATATGGAAAAAGTAAATGTAAATATGATAATAATTATAATGGATATGATGGAGATGTATATGGTTATCAAAAAATTGATTCTGAAGATTCTAGTTATATTAATAATTCTATTAGTGGAGAAGAAATTTATTTATTTACAAGAACTTATGCTGGAATTAATAAACCAAAAGATATAGGAGATTATATTTTTAAAGTTCATAGACTTATTCTTGCTACTCATATTTATGCTTTATTATATTATTTTCTTACTTATGGTCTTATTTTTTTTATGATTTATTTTTACAGAAATATTGAATATGATTATTTAACATTTTATTTCAGTTCTTCTTTGGGTTTATCTTCTTTAATTTCTTTTAGTTTAATTATTACATGTTTATCTTATGCCAATCAAGTAAGAACTAAAATATTAAAAAATACAAATTTAGATATAAAAGAAGATTATTATAAATATCCAACTTTTTTAAAATATGATATAGCATTTTTTGCATATTCAATAGCATTTTTGATTGTTGGAATAGTTATGTCAATTATTTCATATAAAAAAAATAAATCATGTTTCACATTTACTAATTTATATAAAATCGAAATATTTATAGATAATTATAAACCTCATAAAATAATATTAATAATTGTGATTTTTTTTTTTATAATATTCTTCCCTTTATTTTTATTTTTTAATAATTTATATACTGAAGGTTATATTGATTATATTACTGAAAATTGGAAAAAAAATCCAATAACAAAAATAGAATTTTCAAAAACAGAAACAAAAAATAAAATAGGATTATTTAAAAATTTTAACTCACAAAAAAATATAGATATATATACTTGGAAAGGTGGAAATTTTACTTTTACAAGAAAACCAGGAAATTATTATTATAATAAAATAATAAAAAATAAAAAAAAAAATGAAGATGAAATAAAACAATGTGGAATTGATAGTGAAGGAAATATATTATATTTTTTAAAAGAAGAAGATTGTCCAATTAATGAAGTAAAAATAACTACTTCAAATACTCCTCCTGATAGTGATTATGATTCAAATGATTATATTGAAATTATTGAAAATGAATTATATTTATTTTATACTAATAAAAAAACAACTCAAACTATTTTAATTGATTTTAAAGTTAGTGATATTAAAGGTCCTTGTCTTAATAAAAAAAAAAATAATGAATTTTGTTTCTTTTTTTTAGATAAATGTAATTTAAAAAAAAAAGATTATGTTTGTGATGCTTATAAAACAAATAATGGAATTGATATTAATGAAATTGATAGTGATTCTTTTACAAATTTAATTTCATATAATAATTTAAATGGAGTTAATAAGTATGATGAAACCAGTCAAGTTTATTTATATTATGAAACTTATATTGGACATGATAATCAAAAAGAATTGAAAAAAGTAGGAAAAATTTATGGAATAAAAACATTTCCTAAAATTAAAAATATAATTCTTGTTATTTGTATGATTATTTTTTTTGTTTGTGGGATACTTTTTTTATATTGTGTTAGAAATTTTAAAAAAACTATTCTTTCGTTTGTTTGTCTTATTATTTTTATTCTTTCTATTATTTGTTTTATTTTATCTTTAGCTTCAATTTGTTTATATAGTGTTAATTCAAATAATATTTTAAAAAAATTTACTAATGAATTAAGTGATTATTATGGTAATTTTAGAAAGGAAGAAATAATAGAAATTTTCAATATGATTTTTTATATAACGGCATTTGTAATATTTTTATGTTTTTTTTGTAAATATATTAAAGAAGATGATTGTAAATTAATTGAAAAATTAAAATGTAATCTTCCATCTATTGAACAAATAATAAAATTAAGAAGAATACCTCAAATATATGCTTTTATAGGTTCTTTTTTACTTCTCTCATTAGGACTTTTAATTTTATGTATAAATTTATTAAATAAAAAAGATTTTAATGATGGTTATATAAAAGATATAAGAAAAAATTGGAATAAATCACCAATTAGTAATATTAAATCAATAAATTCAGAAAATTTAAATACAATAGGAACATTTAATGGAGTAAAAGATAAAACATATAGTTTAGTAAATAAAAAAAAAAATTTAAAAAAATTTACAAATTATGGATTTGAATATGAAAGAAAAGATAATAAATATAAATATCCTTATTTTTTTAAAAATAAAGAAGAAAATAGTAAAAAATGTGGAATTGATAGTGAAGGAAATGGAATATATTTTCCAGAAGATGAAGACTGTCCTATAAATTATATTACAATATCTAATTCTGCAATAGATTCAGATTGTACTGATTGTACAAGTTTATCTTTTACTTTAGATAATACAAATTATTATTTACATTTTTCAAATAAAAATATAAATGGTAAAATTTTAGTAGATTTTAAAATTTCATCAAGAATTTCTCCTTGTAGAGATGATAATTATGATAATGATATTTGTTCTTTACTTGATATAAAATGTAAAAATATTCATAAGAAAAAATGTAATGAAGAAAATGATTCCATTCCTGATGATTATTTTCTTATTGATTCTACTAATTTAAAAACTTTATTTCTTTATAATAATATTGATATTAATGAAGGAGTTTATAAAAGTAATGCTATTATTTATTTATATGGAAGAACTTATAAAGGAATTGATAGAAATTATATTAAAAATCTTAGTAAAACAAAAAGTATATTAACTTCTGTTTATAATATTAATAATTATGGAAAAGGAAAAAATGTTTATTTAGTTATTATTCATATAATTTTTATTATTTTACTTATTTTTAATTTCTATTTCTTTGATGAAGAAGAAAAAAAATTTGAAAAATTTTTATATATTTTCTCTTTATTAATAGTAATATGTATTATTATAAATATAAGTTTATGTTCTCATATTTTAAGAATGCATCAATTATTTAAAAATCATATTTTTAAAGTTTTAGATTATTATATTTATAAAAAATATAAAAGTTATAATCTTTCTGAAACATTAAATCTACTAATAATAATATTTGATTTAATATTAATGATTTGTGTAATTTTTTGGCTTTATTATTATTATACTAATAGATTAACACATGTTCCAAAAAGATATGGAATAGTAAGATTTATCAAAAAGAGAAAAAATATTATTGTAATTGTCAATTTCTTATTAACAATAATAATAATAATATTAATATTTGTTTTACTTATAAAAGGAGAATATAGTGATCAATATTTTAATGGTTTAATAAAAAATTGGAAAAAAAAACCAATAATTAAAATAGGAGAAGGGGATGATTTTATATTTAATAAATTTAAAGGAACAAAAAATAAAGGATATGGAGAAACAATAAACGAAGAAAATATATATCAATGGAGAGATAAATTATCAATTACATTAGATGAAAATAATAAAGAATATTCTAAATTTAAAAAAAACGGAAAAAATTTATGTGGAATTGATAGTGAAGGAAATGAAATGAGAAGTGATTATGATTGTCCTATAAATGATATTCAAATTAAATCAAGTGAAGATTCTTCTTTAACAAATTATGAAAAAGTTAATTTTGGTAATTATTATATTTATTATACTAATACAAAAACAGATGGTAAAATTTTAATTGATTTTAAAATATCTCATATAACTCCTTCTTTTAAAAGTAATACTGATAATTCTATTTGTACTCTTATTGAAGGAAAATGTAATTTAAATGCAAAAAATTTAGTTTATGAAGAAATTGATGAAAATACAGTTTATGAAGAAATTGATGAAATTACATTATCTGATTTAATTGGAAATAATGATAATATTAAACTTAATTCTAATAGTTATGATGGAGATGTTATTCTAAAATTATATAAAGAAACTTATGTTGGAATAAATGAAAATGGTTCTACAAAAAATATATTAAAAATACAAAAGTTCTCAAGAATTAAAAATATCTTTTTATTAACATTTACTTTAATATATCTTATAATTCTATTTATTAATTTTGAAATAATACCTTTTGAATATGGATTATCTGGTTTTATTATTTATACTTTTGCTCATGTTTTATTATTCATAAATTTAATTTTAGTTATTGTTTCATTAAGTTATTATAATAGTATATCAAATAATATTAAAAAATTTAATACTCAATTAAAAGAAGAATATAATTCAAGAAAATGGCATTGTAATATTAATATATGTTTAATTATTTTTTATATAATTGATCTTGGAATTGGAATATTAAATTATCATTATTTATTTAAAAGAGACATTATTTCTTTTAATAAAATAATTTCAAGAAAATATGAATACTACGAACCAAGAACTTATCAACAAGGAATAACAGAAATATATTCTAAACCAAAGGAAAATGAGAATAAGAATAAGAAGAATAATGAAGAAGAAGAATTAAAAAATCAATTAAAAGAATTAAAAAATGAAGAAAAAAATTTATTAATATTAATAGATGATCTTAAAAATAAAATAAATTCAGAAGATTTTGAAAAGTTAAAAAAGGAAATAAAAGATTTGAAAGATTCAATAGACAATTTAAAAATAGAAAAAGAAAAAATAACTTTTGAAAAAGAAAATTTTCAAAAAAGAATAACAAAGTTGAATGCTGATATAACAAAAGCAAAAGAAGAACATAAAAAGAATTTAGAAAAGATAAAAGAAGAAAAAACTGAAAATGAAAAACAAATTGAGGAGCTTGAGAAAAATAAAAATAAAATTGAAGCAAAATATGGTCTAAAGATAAATAAATTATATGAAGAGAGAAAAAAGCTTACTGAAGAAATTATGAAGTTAAGAGAAGATAGAAAGAAATTAAAAAATAATTAATCGTATGATTATTATATTAAATTTAATTATTTTTTTTTTCTTCCTTTTTTTTTTTTATTGATTCTTCAAGAGATTTTTTTTGTCTATTTAATTCATTTATTTCTCTATTCAAATCTAATTCTTCTTTTTTATATATTTCTTCAGTTTTTGATTTTTTCAATTTATTTAATTTATCTTTTAAGTTAAATTCTTCTAATTTTTCTTTTTCAATTTCTTTTTTATTATCATCTAATAGTTTATATAAATCTTTCTCTAATTTATCTTTTTCTTTTTCATTGCTATCTCTTCTTTCTTTTATTGTCTTATTTTCATCTTTTTCTTTTTTTTCTTTTTGTTCTAATTCTTTTTTTTCATTCTCAAATTTTTTAAAATCTGTATTTTCAATAAACTCTTTTAATTGTTTTATTGTTTTTTCTCTTTCTTTAATTTCTCTTTTTAATTCATTTCCCATTTTTTTTTACTATTTTTCAATTCAAAATATTTAAAAATATTTAATAAAATTAAATTTATTTTTTTATTTTTTAATTATTATTTTCTTTTTTTATTTCTTCATATAATTCATCAAAATTATCAATTAAAATTTTCGAATATTTAATTCTTTCTAAATCTAAATATTCATTTATATCATTTATATTCTTTATATTTTTTTGTTTAAAAAGAATTATCATTTCATCAGAAATTTCTCCTATTTTTTTTAAATAAATATTTTCTTCAAAATATTCATTTAAAATAGAAAAAAGAAAAATAGTATCTAAAGTAAATAATAATAAATAATTATAATTTGAAATACTTAAAGATAAAAAATTAGAATATTGTTCATAACATTTTTCAGAACAAAAATAATTTAAAATAGTTTCTTCATCAAATGCTTTTTTTTTTGTATTATAACTTAAAGGAAATTCTCTATTTCTTTCATTTTTATTTGAACATAAAAAATTAGAACAAATATTTCTTCCATCTCTTTCTTCTCTTATATTTTCAAAATGAATTTTAGAAATTAAAGGAGAAATTAAATTACATAATTTTATATCAATTTTATTAGTATATGAAAATAAAAGTTCTATTTGAAAAATAATTTTTGAAATTAAAGTTATATTTTGTTTATTTTGTTCAAAAATAAATTTATCATAGATTATATTTTTATTATTTGGTAATTTTGATGAAAGAGGTTGAGTTAATATTTTTTCTGATTCATTTTTTTTATTTATATTTATTGAAGAAGAACCTAAAGTTATTACATCTTTTTTTTTGTTTTTTAATTTTTTTATTTTTTTTTCTTTGTCCATTTTAAATAAATTTTAATAATTTTTTGTTTTAATTATATATATATTTTGTATTATTATTATAATTATTTTTTTTATTTTTATCAAATATTTTTTTTTTAAAAAAAAATTAATTTAATATATTTTTTTTTGGATAAATTTAAAAAAATTTAAAAAATATTTACTCACTCTGATGAAACCTCAAAAAATAATACCAAAAATTTCTTTTTATTAAGATTCTTAATTTTAAAATTGTATAATACTTTAAACACATATTAAACGACTTTTTTTATTTAATACAACTTAGAAATACAAAAAAATAAAGATAAATAAATAGATTTTCAAACATTCATAAACTCAAAAAATTTTTTCAAAATCAATCTTAATTCAAAAAAAAAAATCAAAAAAAAAAAAATACTCAAAATATTGAATAAATCAAATTATATAAACTCAAAATATAAATAAAATCAAATTAAAATTTATCTAATTAATTCTTCCAATTTTTCCCACTCAAAAAAAACTATATAAGGTATCTTTATAATATTATTATTTATTTTAAATGAACAATGATAACAATGATATTATTTCATCAAATTCAAATTATTTAAGTTCAATAAAATCATTTCAACAAAAATATTCAATGACAATACCAAATTTAATTGATATATATTTAAAAATAATTCAAACAATTTTAAATTATACTTCAGATATGAAATGTCCTTCTTCAATATTTGATATTAATAAACAAAATAATAGTGAAACTGATTCTGATAGTGAAAATGAAAATAATTCAATTATAGAAAAATTAGATATTAAACATTTTATTATAAGATGTATTCAATTACTTGATATTAAAGAAGAAATATTAATTTTATCAATGATGGCTTTAGATAAATTATTAGCTAATAAATTTTTATTATGTGATAATAATTTACATAAAGTTATTTTTATTTGTATTATGGAAACTCATAAATATTATAATGATGAATTTTATATTTCAAATAGTGATTATTCTAAAATTAGTGGAATTCCTATTAATGAATTATTAAATATGGAATTAGAATTTATGAATATTATTGATTTTAATATGTATATCAATGAAGAAGATTATGCTAAATATTGCATTAAAATAAAGAAGTTTTGGTTAAATATTTTATATTGAAATTATTTTTTCCATTTGATTTAATATAATTGATATTAGTAATATGAAAAATTATTTTAAGTGTATTTTATTCATTTAATAATGTTACTTAAGTGATTATAAAATTTTTAGGGCTTTAAATTTTTAGATTGGTTGTAATAAATATATTTATTTTTAGAGCTTATTAAAAAAATATTGATATATTTCTTATATATTTATATTATTAAATTTATTTTCTTTTTTAAATTTTTTTTTTTATTTTTGTATCCAATTCATTAATTTTTTTTAAAATTTCTTCTAGTTTTTTAAATGAATCTAAAGTAATTTTATATTTATTATTTAATTTTTCAATATTTGAAGAATTTCTTAAAATTAATTCATTTATATCATTAACAATAATATTAAAATATTTAATCCCATTACAAGATTCTTTGGTAACATTTAATCTTAATTTTAAATAATTAATTAATTCTTTATAATTTTGTTGTATTTCATAAACATTATAAATTTCTTTTAATTTTAAAAAAGTTTGAGTAGATAATATTTTTTCTTTGTTTATTTGATGAAAGTATTTTAATTTATCTCCAAATTGTCTAAATTTAGTATAAGTTTTAGTATCATATTTATGATTTGATACCATTAAATTTAATAATTTAGTTATTTGAGTTGACATTGTTTTTTTATTATTATAAATATCCCAATCACCTATTTTTTTTTCTAAATTCTCTAATAATAATTCTAATTCATTTAATTTTTTTGATAATAAATTAAAAGTATTTGAAGGATTACTTTCTATTTTATATTCAATTTCTTTATTTTTTTCATTTAAAATATTATTTTCAATATCTTTTATTTTTGTTAATAAATTATCACTTAATCTATCATATTTATCATATATAGAATTAAATTTTTTAATATTATTATTATTTTTTAATATTTCATTTTCTTCTTCATCATCATCAGAATATCCATTTCTTTTGTTAAATAAATCATAATTTATAAAAGCATCTAATTGTTTTTTATTAGAATTTAAATTTGATAAAAATTCGCTAGAATTTGAATTATTTATAATTGAAGTATCATTATATTTATTAATAATATTATCAATTAAATATTTATTTTCTACTAATTGATTTTTTAATTCTATAATTCTTTTATAAGGGTCTGTTTTTTTTGGAATATATTCTTCTTCTGTTTCAAAATTTTTTATATTTATATTTATATCTGGTTGAAGAAATTTATTTTCATTTATTTTATATTCTTCTTCTGTTAAATTATTTTCATCTTTAAAAGTAAATTTCCTATTTTCAAATATATTTTTAACAGCTTCCTTATTTAATTTATCTATATCAAATTCAGGTGAATTATCAGTATAATATTCTTCCATCATCAAATAAAAAAATTAAAAAAATAAAATATATTTAATTTAAATATTTATAATAAAATAAATTTTAAATATTAATTATATAAATAAACATCATCAAAATTTTTAAATATTCCTTCTTTTTTCATTAATAAATTTTTAGGAGTATCAAATTCAACAATTTTTCCATTTTCCATAACAATAATTTTATCACATTTTTTAACAGTTTCAATTCTATGAGCAATAATAATTAAAGTTTTATTAGAAAAAAATTTATTAATTAAATTTTGAATTAAATTTTCAGTTTTTTGATCAACACTTGCAGTAGCTTCATCTAATAATATTATTTGAGTATTTCTTAATAAAGCTCTAATAAAACAAATTAATTGTTTTTCTCCTAAACTTAAATTATTTCCATTTTCTTTAATTTTCATATTAATTCCTTTATTTATATTTCTTCCATTTTCTTTCATAATTTTAAATAATCCAACTTCATTAATTTTTTTTAATATTTCTTCATCAGAAAATATATTTTGAGGATCTAAATTATTTTTTAAATTTCCTTTAAATAATATTGGATCTTGAGGAACAATAGTTAATTGTTTTCTTAATATTTTTAAACCAATTTTAGATATATCAATATTATTAATTAATATTTTTCCTTTTTCACTTTCAACAATTCTAAATAAAGAAAGAAATAAACTTGATTTTCCACTTCCAGTTCTTCCAACAATTCCTATTTTTTCATTAGGTTTTATTTCTAAATTTATATTATTTAAAGTTGGAGATAAATTTGGTCTATATCTCATTGTATAATTTTCAAATATAATTTTTCCTTCTTTTGGCCAATTTGTTTTTTTTAATATATTATCTATTGATTTTATTTCTCCTGATTTTTCTTGAATTATTTTAGTATAATTTATACATCTTTCTATACTTATCATTGATTTTTCTATTTCTATTAAATGAGAAATAAAATTTAATATTTCGTCACTAAAAGAAATTGAATATTTTATTAATAAAGAAACTCCTTGTGGAGAAAAATTATCTTGATAAATTATAACATATATTAAAATAAAAGAAATAAATATTATTGTAACTAAATCAAAAGATAAATCAAAAAAAGAATCAGAACCAAATTTAAAATTAACAACAGAAAAATAATCATCTAATTTATTAAAAAAAATTTCTTTAAAATTTTCTTCTTTTTTAAAAGCTTTTATTGTATTTAATCCAATTAAAGTTTCTGAATATAAAGATAAAATTGGTGATCTACTTATTCCATTTAATCTATTTAAATCTCTTCCTGCATTAATATAATATTTAGTTAAATAATATCCAATTAATAATAATAAAGGAGATAAAATAAAACAAGATTTATTATATTGAATACAAACTACAATTGCTCCTATTAAAGTACATAAACTTTTTAAACAAGCAGAATAATCTTTTGAAACTTCTTTTGATTTTTCTAAATCATATGTTAATCTATTTATTATTTGTCCTATTGGAATTGTATCATGAAATAAATTTATTGGAGCTTTTATTAAATGAAATAACATTGAATCATGTAATTTTTTATTTAAATTTATTCCTGTTCTTGATATTAAAAAATCTTTTAAAAAATTACAAAAAATTGAAGATAAACCTATTTCACAATATATTAAAAAATTATATAAATTCTCTTTTTTCTTTGTTTTTCCTTCTGACCAATTTGTTAAAAATATATTTGAATTTACTTTTGTTATTTGCCATATTATTGCTATTATTATTATTGTTATTGAAATAATATATCCTCCAAGTAATATTATAAATTTATTATATATTTGAATATTTACTTTTCCTTTACTTTGTTCTTCTTCAATTGTTAATTTTCCTTTTTTTTTATAATTTTCTTTTTGAATTAATACTATTTCTTCTGAAAAAGTCGGAATCTTTTTTTTATTTTTATTATTTTCATTTTCATCTTCAATTTTTATTTCATTATTATTTGTATTATTATTATTATTATTATTATAATATTTAGAATCTGTATTTATTTCATTATCATTTATATTATTATTATCATTTATATTACTTGTAATTTTATATTTTTTAAAATCTTGAAAAAAATCCAAATTTTCCAATTCTTGAAATTTTCCTTGAAAAATACATTTTCCTCTTTCAATAAAAAGAATTTTATCAAATTTATCTAAATTTTTAATATCATTAGTAACAATAATTCTAGTTTTATCTTTTAAAAAATCAATAAATAATTGATTAAAAATATTTTGATAAACAATAGTATCAACACTAGAAATAGGATCATCTAATAAATATATATCAGAATTTCTATAAACACATCTTGCTAAATTTATTCTACTTTTTTGTCCTCCTGAAATATTTGTTCCATTACCTCCTATTTCTGTAAAATCTCCTGCAGGAAAATTTTTTAAATCAATTTCTAATTGACATAATTTTAATATTTTTTCATATCTTTTTATATCAAAATTTTGAAAGAATATAATATTATTTTTTATAGTTTCATTTATAATCCAAGGATTTTGAGATGCATATGAAAAATTACCATTTATTATAAAATTTTCCTTATTAAAATAAGAATCTAATGAACCTAAAAGAGAATTTATTAAACATGTTTTTCCACTTCCTGTTTCTCCTATAATTGCTATTAATTCTCCTTTTTTAATTTCTATATTTAAATCACTTATTAAATACTTTTTAATTATTTCATTATTATTATTTTTATTATTATTAATATTATTTCTGTTATTTATAGTATTTAAATTATTATTATATTTATTATTTTTATTATTATTATTAATATTATTATCAAAATTAATTTTTCCAAAATTTCCATTTTTAATTAAAATAGAAATATCCTTATTATTATTTTCAGAATAATATTTTTCTGCATTTTCCAATTTTAAAAATTTAGAAATTCTATTCATACTAATAAAAGCATTTAACATACTTTTTAAAAAAACAGGAAATTTAGTTAAAGGACCACTCATAGTATCAAAAATATCAATTGAAGTCATTAAATTAGCTAAATCTAATATTTTTCCTGAAAAAAAAGTATAAGTTCCAATTGAAACAACAGATAATATTAATGGAATACTCCAATGAATAAATCCTGTTATTACTGCAAAATTTTCTATTTTTGTCATTGATTTTATTTCTATTTCTCTTCTATAATTTATTTTATCAATAAAATCATCTTCCCAATTATATAATTTTATTATTTTTAAAAACCGAAAAATTTCAGTTGTATCAAAAATTCTTTTATCTTTATCTTTTAAATATTTAAATTGATTTCTAATATAAAAATATTGTATTATTAAAGAAATAATCATTAATATTATAAAAGTAAAAAAACCAAAAATAAAAGTCCAACCAAAAAAAACAAATAACATATACATATACATTGAGAATTGAAAAGGAAAAACAATTGTTTTTGGAAAATAATAAAAAAATCTTCCTAAACTTTCTGAATCAACTTGAATAAAATTCATTATATCTCCTTCATTAAAATAATCTTTTCCTTTATTTGAAATTATCATTATTTTTTCATAAATTAAAGATGCAATTTGATTACTTGTTTTTCTTCCTAACATATATTCAGAATATTTTATATGACTTCTACTTATTACATGTAATGTTTTTATTATTATATATATTATTATTGTTGGTATTAATGAAAAATATGGTTTTTCACTTTTAGGATTATTTTTATTTTTAAATACTAATATTATTTGTCTTAAAAAAAATATTTGACTCATTTTCATTCCTGTATTAAAAAATTGTTGTAATATTAATATTATTATTCTAAATATATTTGTTCTTACTATTACTATTAAAAGAGAAGATAGAAATTTATTTATTTTTGATTTTGGATTTGAATTCCATAAATTTTTTAATTTTGATAAATCTGATCTTGTGTCTTTTAATCTTAAATATTTTAATAAATGATGAGTTTTTAATGAAGTTTTATTTGATATTTTCATTGCATATGTTGTCCAATAAAAAAATATTCTTGATATTATTGATAAATCCCAAAAATTTGTATATTTTGATTTAATAATTTCTTCTTCTTCATTATAATTAATTTCTTCATCATTTATTTCTTTTAATGGAATACTCATTTCAATGTCATTTTCATAATTATTATTATTATTTCCATTTTTTTTTTTCATTTCTTCAGATATAAAAAAATAAAATAATAATATAAAAATAAATAATAATTTATTTGTTTTAATTTTTTCCTTGGAAATTATTTTAAATAATAAACATATACATATTCCAAATATATATTATTGATAAAATAATTTGAAATATACATATATTTAAAATAATATAATCTAATGAAAAAATAAAAATTAATTATTATTAATTAAATATTATATGAATAAATTACCTTAATTTAATTCACTTGTAAGTTGATCAACAATTTCTTCATAATGAACATCTCCATCTTTAACTTTATCATATTTTTCCAAAAATATTTTATATTCATTTTTAGAAAATTTATCTCCATAATTTGTCATAACTCTATTAAATTGTTCTTCTTTTATAACTCCACTTCCATCTGGATCAAAAACTTTAAAAGCTTTTAAAATTTCATCTTTTGAATTTTCATTATATTTTTTATCATAAATACTTTTATAATCATTAAATGAAAATCCTTTATTTGTTTCAAATTCTTTTTCTTTTTCTTTTAATTCTTCTTTACTTAATATTATTCCAATTGCAGAAAAAGCTTCTATTAAATTTTGTAATGGCATTGTTTCATTATTTTTTTTAAAAAAATTAAAAGTTTGTTGTAATTCTAAATCAGAAATTTTTTCCATATAAAAAAAAATAAATAAATTTCCAAAAAAGAAATAATTAAAACTTAGTAAAAGAAAAAATAAATAATAATAAAAATATATTATATATTTAAAAACTTTCATAAAAATAATTAAATAAAACAATTAAACAATAATAACTAAGATTGAAATATATATAATAAATAAAAAAAATCTAAAAAAAAAAAATGAGTAAAACTTTAAAATATGGAAATTTAATAGGAGGATTAATGACATCTCAAATTCCATATGCATTTATGTTATTTTGTGGTTTTTTTTTTGCAAAAGTTGGATTAATTCAAAAAGATGGATTAAGTGCTTTTTCAAGAATGAATATTGATATTTTTCTTCCAATATTTTTATTTATTCAAGTTGGAAGAAGTAATTTTTTATATAATTTTAAAGAAAATAGAGTTATTATAATTTCTTTTTTATTCTATTTTATTATTTCTTTTATTATTTCATTTTTATATTGTTTTTTCTCAAAAATGGATTTAAGATATAGATTTACTTTTATTTTTTTAAATTCTATTGTTGATATTAAAAGATTACATTATTTATATATTTATTCATTTTGTTATTTATTACAAGGAAAATTAACAAAAGAAAATATTTTTTGCAATAATATTTTAGTAAATGCAAATATTCATGTTTTTTTTCAAGGATTAATTATATGGTTTGTAGTATATAATTTAATTAAATTGGATAAAGCTTATGAAAATCAAGCAGTTGAAGTTTGGGATGCTATTAATTCTAACAATATTGAAACTGATAATGAAGAACAAAAATTAGACAGTCCAAGTCCCTTATTTAAAGGAAGAAACAATAATGATGAAAATAATTATTTAAATAATAATATTAAAGAAGATGTTAAAAATTTATTTAAATTACATTCTCTTTCTAATAATCTTGATTTTGAAAATGATAATAATAATAATAATAATGAAAATAATAATAATGAAAATAATAATAATATTAATAATGAAGATAAAGAATCAAAAAATGATAAAAATAATATAAATGAAGAAATGATGGAATTTAAAGGAAATCAAAGTTTTTTTTCAGAAATAAATAAATATCAAAAAATAAAATTTTTTGAAACATCAAATTCAAATAAAGAAATATTATTATTAATATTTAGATCACCATTTATAGGATTAATAATAGCATTTATTGTAGGATTTATTAGAGTATTAAGAGAATGGATTTATGATACAACTACACCAGTTTATTTATTTTTTGATACTTTTAATACAATTGGAAATTGTAATATTTTATTAGGATATATTATTATTGGAGCTAATTTACTTCCTTCAATAAATATAAATAAAAAAAAATCTTATGCTCAAATTAGATTTATTGATTATATAGCTCATTTAATTATTAAAGTTATTATTATGCCTTTTTTTGGTGTTTTATTTTGTTATATTATTAAAAAAAAATTCATTGATGATAATAAAGTTTTACTTTGGACTTGTTTTATTCAATGGTTAATTCCTACTTCTCTTGATGTTATGGTTATTTCTCAAGTTAATGATTCTAATTGTAAATTTGTTTCGTATTGTATTTTTTTACAATTTATTAGTCAAATGATTATAAATAATTTTGTACAAGTTCCTACGTTTTTAAAAATTATTGAAATTTTGTAAAATAAATAATAATCGATTTTTATTAATTTAAATTGGTATTTTTAAATTTAATATTTATTTTGATTTAAGGTAAAATATATCAAAATTTTTTATTTTTTTGTAAAAAAAAATTAAATATTTGTTTTGTTTAATTATACATATAAAATTGATAAAGATACGAGAAAGAAATTAATTATAAAACCATATTAAATTAATTTTTAATATATAAAATATAAAGAGGAAATATTTATTATTTATATATTAATTTTTATAATGTTAATTTTTGAGGTATAATAAATGATAATATCATTTCATTAATTTAAATGATAATATAATCTCTTTCTTTTTTATATTTATTATTTCTTTCTTTATTTTTTCTAATTTCATAAAAAGAGTTAATCTTCAATTTATAATTTATTTATAAATTTTATCATATAAATATTTTTATAAGAAATAATCTTTATCATTAGTCATCTTTTATAAAAAAATATCAATAATATTTTCAATGTTCAAATAATTTAAAAAATTTAAAATTAAAAATATAATTACATTCTCTTTTTTTAGATAATAATTATTATATTAAAAAAGAAAAAAATAAATTTCCTTTTAATTTTTTATATAATATTAATATCTAATTCTCCAATAATAATTTATTTTTCAGGTAATTTAATATTTTTATTTTTATATAAATTTTTTAAAGAATTAGCTCTTCTTTTTCTTTCATAATAAAAATCTCTAAAAGTACTACTACTAGTAGTAGTAGTAGAAATTATACTACTTGAAGTATATTTATCTAATAAAGAAAAAGCAATTAAATCCAAATTATTATTATTTTTATTTTCATTTATTTTTTCCTCTTTTTTTTCCTTTTCTAAATTATCTTTAATTCTTTTTTCTTCAATTTCTTCAAATAATTTATGTGGATTATTAAATTCTTCTTTATTTTCTTCTTCAGGAATATCTTCACAAGAAAAATATTTATAATCTTTAAATATATCTAAATTATTATTTCCAATAACAGAATTATATAATTCACTAGAATTTTTAACTTCTTTTCTTAAATTTCCATTATAAGAATAATTATCACCTTCTCTTGGAATAAAATGTGGTTTTAATCTATGTAAATATAATTCACACCAATCATAATTTTTAATCCATTTATGATTTTTAATTTCATTAATATTATTAAAACCTAATCTATGATTAGGTTTTCTTTGAATTAATTTATTAATAAAATCTACAGCTTCAAAAGACCATCCAATAGGAATATCAAATTTTTTTATTTGAATTTGTTTACTTAAAATATTTTCTTTAATTTCTTTTTTATTATTTCCATGATAAGGTCTATTTCCTAACATACATTCATAAGTTATAATTCCTAAACTAAAAAAATCTGAAGAATAATTATAATTTTGATTACATAATATTTCAGGTGCAATATAACCTGGAGTTCCAGAATTATCATTATCTTTAATATATTCTATATTATCATATAATTTTTTTGATATACCAAAATCAGTTAAATGAATATAACCTTCTTGATCAAAAATTAAATTTTCTGGTTTTAAATCTTTATGAATTATTTTATTACAATGAATATATTCTAAAGCTAAAATTATACAACAAACTATAAATTTAGTTTCTATTTCTGATATTCTTCCAAATTTATTTAAATGATATCTTAAATCTCCTCCATTCATTAAATCTAATATAAGATATAAACTTTCATTATCTTGAAATGAATAATACATATTTACTATAAATGGATGACACATTTGACTTAATAAATTTCTTTCCATTATTACTGATTTTCCACTTTTTTTATATAATATTTTAGATTTTGACATTTCTTTCATTGCATAATATGCATTTGTTTTTTTTGACATTACTTTCCAAACTTTTCCAAATCCTCCTCTTCCTATTATATTTATAAAATCAAAAGAATTTTTTGAGATTACTATACTATTTTATTTTAATATATTTTTTACTTTGGTTTTTTTTCCCTTGAAGATTTGGACGAATTGGTAATTTATCTGATTCATTTCCCATATAATTATTATAAATTTTTTTATGAAATTATAATTACTTTTTTTTTAATAATTTATTATTTTTTTTATTTAGGTTTTTTCTATTTTTTTTTTTTTGGTTTTTAGTTTTTTATTTTTTTTATAATATAATATAGTATAATTTAATTAATTTTTAATGGATGATATTGAAAATGAAAATGAAAATGAAAATGTTGAAAAAGAAAATCAGACTGAACAATTAATAAATGAAAATGAAAATTTAAATGAAGAAAATAATGAAAATGAAATAAATAAACAAAATAATTTAGATAATGATTTAAATAATGAAAATAAAGAAGAAAATGAAAATAAAGAAACAGTTACAAAAATTCAAAAAGAATCAAGAAATTTAAAAAGAAATGATTCTGAAAAAGATTTAACTTTAGAATCAAATAATCAAAATAATATATCTTCATTAAGTAATAAAATATTATTAACAGAAGTAAAAGGAAATTTACCTCAAAGAAAAGATTATTTAAATGAAAAACTTAAAAAATTAAATATATCAGAAAATTTAAAAAGAGGAGTTTCTTCAGGAATATTAAAAACAAATGAAAATATAAAAAATGATTTTATGACTTTTAAATTAGATGTTAATAAAAAACCAAGAAATATAAATTCTATAATAGATTTAAGAGATGATTCAAATAGAAAATTATCTAAAGAAAAATTAAAACAATTAAAACAATTAAAAATTTCTGAAGAAAATACAAAAGGTTCTTTAAAAAAATTAGAAATTAATAGAAAATTAATTTTAGAAGAAAGTCAAAAAGGAATTAAATCAGGAATTGTTGAAGAAAATATTAGAAAAGCAAAAATAAATCAAATTGATGATAAAAAAAAAAATTTAGAAAGAAAATTAGAAAATATTAATTTACAAGTTGAAAAATTATTTGATAATAATAGACCTTCTAAAAAAGATTTAATTAATAAATTTTTAGAAAATTTTGAAAAAAATAAAAGTGAATATCAATTAAAAGTTAAAGAATATGAAAAACAAACTAATGAAATTAGATTAAAAATGGAAGAAGATAAAAAAAGAACTTCTGAAAAAAGAGAAAAAGAATTTCAACAAAAAGAAAAAGAAGATTTGGAAAAAAAAGAAAAATTATTTCAAGAAAGAAAAGAAAAAGAAAAATTAATAGTATTAAAAAGAAAAAAAGAAATAGATGATAAAATGGAAAAAACAAAACAATATATAAAAGAAAAATTAGAAAAATCAGATAGAGATTATTTATATAATAAAAATAAAGAAAAATTTGAATTACAAGAACAACAATTAATAAATAGAATAAATATGCAAAAAAAAGAAATGATAACTCAAGAAGAAATAAAAGAATTATCAGATAAAATAAAAGAACAAAAAGAAATATTAGATCAAGAATCAAAAGAAAAAGTAATTAAATTACATGAAATGTGGAATAATAGAAGTCAAATTTTACCAAATTATAAAAGTCAATTAGCAAAAATTTGTGAAGAAGAAGATAAAGAAAAAAATAATATAAATATAAAAAAAGAAAAAATAGCAAAATTAGAAAAAGAAAAAATAGAATATTCTAAAAATAATATACCTAAAACTTATATAAGTCCAAAATTAAAACAAATAAGAGAAAAACAATTAATAAAAATAGATAAAAAAAATGTATTATTAACAGAGAAAAATAATAGAGAAAGAAATGAAATATTTTATATAAAACCTCCAAAAAGAAAAAATCCAATAATAACATTGTCAAATGATATAGAAAGAAATGATGAAACAATAGAAGATGAAGAAATAAATAATTTAATATCAAAAAAACCAAAAAAATTTTTAAAGCCACTTCAAATATTACATCCTCCTTTAGATAAACCAATAAATTATTTAGAAGAATTAATAAAAAATAGAAAAAGTGAAAGTAAATATAAAAAAAAAAAGAAATTTAAAATTAATTTTAATAATACTGAAGTTCAAACAGGAAGTAAAGTTCTTGAACAAATTAATATGATAAAAGCTCAAACTGATGCTTTAGATAATGAAGTTCAACAAAAAAAAGAATATATGAAATTAAATGGTGGTTATCAAAAAAATCCTCTTATGGGAGATAAATTAGGTGATATGTTAATTGAAAGTATTCATGCTAAAATTGATGTTATTAATCAATTAAATGGAGAATAATTTTTATTGTTTTAATATTTTTTAATTTATTATTGTTTTTATTATATAATTTATTGTTTTAGTATATTGTTTTTTTTTTAAAAAAGTTTAAAGCAATAGTTTTTTATTTGAAGGGATTTGATTTGTTTTAATTTTTATTTTTATTTTTTTTTAATGTTTTTTTTTTTAATTATTTTTTTAAGGGTTTTTTTTTCATATTTTTGATAAGTTTTTTTTCATATTTTTTTTAATTTATTTATTATTTTAATTTGATAATTTAATTTTTAAAAGTTCTTGAACTACTCTAAACATATGTTTAAAATCTTCAATTGTGATAATATTATTAGAATTTTTATCAAAATATATTTTTAAATTTTTATCTTGATTTCTAAATTGAATAAAACATTTTTCAACATCTTTTTCATTATTATATAAATCCCATTTTCCAAGAATATATAAACCTAATCTAGCTCTACTTAAAGAAACAATTAATCTTCTAATATCTCTTAAATAACCTATATCAATATTTCTAACTAAAGAAAGTATAATATAATCATTTTGTTGTCCTTGATATTTATCAATAGTACAAATTTTTTTAATTCCAGAAAAAATTTTATGCCAAGAACATTTTTTTTGATATATTTCTCTAATTAAATTTTTTTGTCCATTATAAGAAGTAATTATACTAATTTTATTTGGATTATAACCAATAAGACACATAAACATAAAAATTCCAATTGAAAATTCAGCTTCTGCTAAATTAAAATAAGAATAATCACAATTTAATATTTCTCCTTTTCCTTCATATTCATTAACATTTATAAATTGTATATTATATAAAAATCCAAAATTATTATTTTTATCAATATTTAATTCTATATCTTTTAATAAAGGATATTTCCATCTATAAATATCAACTATTTCTTTTCTTCCTCTTCCTTGTTGATCTAAATAAATATAATTAAATTTATTTTTTATTAATCTTGTAAAAAGTGAATTATCAAAATTTGAAAAAGTTCTAAATATATTTCCTTTAACAATTGGAGGTAATTGATTAGGATCTCCTAACATAATAAATCTTTTTAAATTATAAATATTTTTTTGAAGAGTTAAAGGAATAAAACTTTCTATATCTAAAATTTGAGCACTTTCTTCCATTATTAATGTAGAATATTTAAAATTTAAATCTAAAAAATATTTTCTATTCATTGCTGCATAAGTACATGTTAATGCTATTATTTTTGAATATGATTTTATTAATTGATTTCTTCTTTGATTTTGATCTCTTATTATTTCTAATATTTCTAATTCTTTTATTTTATTTAATAAATCTATTAAATTTATATTAAATTTTTTCTCTACTTCTTTTATTTTTTCTTTGTTGTTTTTTTCATTTAAAAAATTTGATAAAATACTATTTGCTGAAAAACAAGTATATTGTTCAAAAGTATATATATTTAAAAAATTTGCTATTTTTAAAACTAAATCTAATAATTCTTCTCTTTTTTCTAAAATATATTTTATTCTTCCATTAACACTAAAATCTTTTAAAGAATTAATATCTTTACTTCCTCTTCCTAATCTTAATAAATATTCTTCATTAATATCTAAATTTATTATTTTTTCAAAAATATCATTTAAAGCAGAATTAGAATGAGTAATAATTAATATTTTTTCATTTGGATAATTATGATATAATAAATTAATTATTTGAACAACAATATCAGTTTTTCCTGTTCCAGGAGGACCGACAATAATAGATAAATTATAATTTATTCCACTTATAATAGCATCTAATTGTTTTTTTGTAAAATTTAATTTATTTGATTTTTCTTTTTTATTTTTTAATAAAGAACATTTTATTTTTGAGTTTTTAATTTCTTTTTCTTTTATATATTTTGTAAATGAACTTTGATTAAGAAAAGTATCATAAAAATCAAAATTAATATCATCTAAAATTATATTTTTATTTTCTTTTTCTTTTTTATGAATTTTACTTAATAAAGGATCTTCAATCCAATTTGGTATTTTTGGCATATTTAAAACTAAATTTTTAATAGTTTCTAATATAGATTTAAAATTATTTTCTTTTGAATTTCTTCTTAACATAAAATCAAAATTTAAATTATTTAAAACTTCATTTTTTAAATCAAGACTATATTGAATAGGATCTAAAATTAAAGTCATTCTTCTTTTAAATCCAACTGGAATTTCATTATTATCAAAATATAAAATATTATTATTATCTTCATCATAAATATATAATATTTCTCCTCCTCTTATAATATAAGAATTATTTTTTAAAGAAACAAGAAAAATAACATCATTTTTTTTTAAAGAATCCCATTTATTTTTTATTTCAGTTTGAATACCATTAAAATTATATTCAATTTCTGATAAAATTTGACTTGGAAATTCTTCTCCAACAAAAGGATTTTTAACATTTAATATATTAAAATTTTTTATTGGAAATCCCATTAAAGACCATCCATTAAATTTTTTAAAATTTCCTTTTTCATCAAATTCAGGATTCATTTTTTCAATACAATCTTCTAAATCATTTCTTATTTCATAAGCTGATTCATATTTAAATAAATAAAAATTTTTAAATAAATAATCATATATTGATAAATATGATAAATTTATTTTTGGCAAAGGTAATATTTCATAATTTAATATTGAAAAATCATATGGTAAAATATTTGTACTAAATAATAAATTTTCTGTTGGATATAATGGTTGATTTAAAAGATATTTAAACATATTTTCTTTTATTTCATATTGAGAAATAAATATTTCTTTTAATAAATTATGTTTTCCATCATAAAAATTTTCTGAATAATGAATTAAACCTAAATTTTTTAATAAAGAATATAATTGTTCAAAAGTTAATCCTGATGATATTTTTATTAAATTTTCTCTACTTTTTTTAAATGATGCTGTATCTAAAAATATATTTGTCATTTCTTCTGGAAAAAGAGAATATGATAATTCTTGCATTTCAGAAAAATTTGGATATAGTTTATTTTCTTCAAAATCAAAAAAATAATAAAATGAAAATAATTTATATAATGAATAAAATTTTGAATTAATATCAATTTTTTCCTTTGATATAAATAATTTTAATCTTTCAATAAAATGTTTTTCAATTAATAATGAAAGAATAAATTTTCTCATTGAAAATGTACTTATTATTATTAATAATAAAGATATTATTTTCATATAAAAATTTATTTTTAAATTGTTATATTTTTCTTCTATTTCTTCTAAAAAATTATCTATTAAATAATTCATAAACTTACAATTTATAGAATTAATTGCATTATGATTTTCCATTTTATTATATTTTGCTAAAGCAATTATTTTTTTATATAAAGATAAATCTTTTTTAACTAATCTTATTAAAGTATTTTCAGTTAGATTTACCCAAGTAAAAATTGAATTAATTGAATTTAATTCTTTATAAATAAAGTCTAAATCTAAATGTTGGAAACAAGTAATTAAAAATTGAATTATAATTTCTTTTTCTTGAATATTAGTATTTTCTTTAATATATTCATTTAAAAAGAATTTTATAATTAAAGTAAATTTATCTGAATATTTTATAGATATATTTAAAAAAATATCAGTTCTTAATTCATCTTTATTTTGAAGGTAAAAAACAAAAAGATATAAATCATCTTTTATTTTTTTATCTATTTCTTGGTTACTAAATAATTCACTTGAAATTTTATCAAAAATATTTACTTGTATAAAATTATTAATGTCTAAATTTTTAATAATTTCTCTTCTCTCTTTTCTATCTCCTTTAATAAAATTTTGTAAATTACAATTATCCATTTTTTTGAAAAATTATTAAAAATTATTTTTTAAAAATTTAAACATTTTATACTATTAATCTTTTTGAAAATATCAATAAATATATCTATATTTTCTCTTATTTTTATAAAATAATAATAATTATTTTGGCTTTCTGAAATATAAATAAATGGCTTATAACATAAAATAATACCCTATAAATAAAATGAGTTGTATTAAAATTAAAGATAAAATATAAATTTTAAATTTAAGCTTTTTGTTAATAAAAATAATTGTTTAAAAAAATCTAAATGATGCTTTATTTAAATTTTTTGAAAAATAATATTCTCTCTCAAAAAAACTTCTATTAATTTTTTTTCACAAAATCATTATTTCATTTATTTATTTTCTAGTCAATTCTTATATTTTATATCAAAAAAATATTTTTTTAAAATTGTCTTCTTCTTTCAGATTAAAATATTATTTTTAAATATTCTGTTAATTTTTATGTGTCATATTGAGTTTTTAAGATAATTTTAAATTTTTAGAGGTTTATATTATTATTATAAATATTTGATTTTTTGGATTTTTTAAATATATTTTTATTTTTATGATAAATATTATTGTATTTAATATATTTTATATGAAAACATTAGGGTTATTTATATATATTTTTTAATTATCTTTTTTTAAAAATTCTGAATATGATAATCTTTTCTTTTTTTCTTTATTTATAATTCCATTATTCTTTGGTATTAATTTAGGTTGTTGAATTTTATTATTATTTTTATTTCCTAATAAATTTGGAGGTTTAATTATTTTTTCTTTTTTATCTTCATTTATTATTTCTCTTATATCTTTTTTTGGTAAATTTTCTTTTTCTTCTTTATCTAATAATTTTATTGATATTAAATCAATAACATTTTTAACAATTTCACTTGCTTGTTTTTTAGTTTCATTTAATTCATTATCTTTATTTTCTTTTGAATTTCTTATTATATTTAATTTATTGTCTATAATATGTTCTTTATTTTCATTTATATATTCATTATTAATATCTTCTTCTATATTATTTAACTTTTCTTTATTAATATCTTCTTTCTTTTCATTTAAACTTTCTTTATTAATATCTTCTTTATTTTCACTTATTATATTTTCTTTATTAATATTTTCTTTATTGTCATTTAAATTATCTTTAATAATATCTTCTTTATTTTCACTTATTATATTTTCTTTTCCTTTATCAAAAAAATTTTCTTTTGTATCGCCAAATAAATTTTCTTGTTCTTCTTTTATTGTTTTTAATTTTACATCTTCTATTATTGGAAGTACTTCTTCATAATTAAATTCTTTATCTTCTTTTTTTTGTAAATTTTTTGATTGAAACATTTTACTATTAATCATTTCACTATCTTCACTAATATTAAAACTTATTATTGTATTATCGTTTAAACTTTCTTTTAATGGATTTTTAATATTTATTTTTTTTTCTTCTTTTTTTGAATTTATATTTTTTAAATTTGTATTTATTTCATCATTTTTTTCTTCATTTAAATCTTTTTTAAATAAATTTTCAGGTTTATATTTATCAAATAATAAATTATTTTTATTCATTTCTATTGATTTAAATAATTCATTTTTATATTTATTTAGTTTTTCTTCAAGTAATTTTATTTCTTTTTGTTTTTGAATAAATTTTTGATTATCTGTTGAATTTAAATATTTATTTTTTATTTTTTCAATTTCTTTCAATATAGGTTCTATATTGTTATTATATGATTCAATTATATTCATTTCGAAACTACTTTGATCAATATTATATCTATTAAAATTATTTTTATTATCTTTAATCAAAAAATTGTTAGATAAATTAATTCTATTATTATTATTATCAAAATATTTTCTTTTTATATTTTCTATATTAATTTCTTTATTATTTTTAAAATAAGGATTACATATTTTATTTCCATAAGAATTATTAGAATAATATTCTCTATTTAAAATACTATTTATCTTTTTTAAATGATTATTAACACTTTCACTATTATTGAAATTCATTCCTGAATTTGAAGTATTTATAATACTATTATTATCTTTAGATAAAGATATTGAATTATAATTTTGAAAAAATGGAATTTTATTTTTATTTTTATATTTTTCAAATATATTTTCATGAGTTTCAAAAGTATTTTGAATATTATTTCCTCTCATTAAAATTAAAAATTATTTTTTTAATTTTGAAAATTGAAAGAAAAAAAGAAAAATAATTAAAATTGAAATAAATAAAAGATATATCATTTTAAAAATTAACTTTTTGGGATAAATAATAAAAGTAAAAAAGGATAAAAAAACCTATTTCAAAACCATATTTTTTGAAAAATAAAACTTTTTATAATATTTAAAAACCTTAGAATTTCATTATAAATAAATAATTATGTTTTAATAAAATGGAAAATTTAGAGAAAGTCAATTTAATTAGAGGTATTAATTTTAAAATAAAGAAAAACAAAAAAATTTTTCACTTTAAATTCTTCAAAAAAAATTTTAAAATTAAATTTCAATCAAAAGAACAATTTTATAATATATATAAGATATACTTAAAATAACTTACAATTTAGTTTTTTATTAAACTAATCAAAAAAATTAGTTTAATTAAAATATTTACATTACTTTTACTTATCTTTTGATATATTTTTTAATAAAAAAAGCTCATCAACAAGTTTTCCATTAATTTCAAAATCAATTTGATTTTTTTCTAAAATAAATTTAGAAGTTTCCTTTGAACATTTTATTATTCTTAATTTTTTAGGTTTTTGACTTTTTATAGCATTATAATCAATTATTAATTTCTTTTTTAAAGTTTTTTTTCCTTTTGAATTACAATTTTTTTTTATAATTTGAACATTATTTTCATCAGTGATTACATTCATCTAAATTGAAAAATAATAATTTCAATGGCTTATTTACATTTTATAAGGCGGTATTTTACGATAATTCTCTTTTTAAATTTAATATAATTCAAAATTCAAATTATTATATAAATTATATATCTAAGATATAGTATTAATAATCCTTTTTTAGTTTCAATATCTTTTTATTATTGTAAAAGAATTTATTTCAATTTTAAAAGAGAAAAGTAATAAAAATGTTTTTTTTTCTTTTTTTTGTTGATTTTTCAGAAAGAATTTGGAATTTTTTTAGAGTCCATAATTTAACCTTTTTTCTTTATAATTTTATTATATTGAATTGAAATTTTGTTTTTTGAATTTTTTTTAATTTTCAGTTAAAATGTTAGTTCATGATATCTTTTTTGTTAAAATAAAAAAGAGACTTTATTTTTGGAATAAATAAATCTAATTTTTGAAAAGTTATAATTCTTAAATGAGGAATAATGAAAATTTATTATAAAAATAATATTTTCATATTTTATAAACTTTAATATCAATAAAATGATAATTTTATTTTTGTTAAAAATATTTTGACATTGTTTTTCAAATTCGTATTAATTGAAGAAATAATCCTACTTAGATTGTATCATTAGTTAAATAAATTAAAAATAATTATTAATTTAATTAAGTTCTATTTTACTTTATTATATTTGATAAATAAGCATATTTTGTTCTGAAAAAATAAAAATTGGTTTTTTCTTGTAAAATGGACTGAAAAATACAAAAAAACTAAACCATACATAATTACATTTAAATGTTAGTTTTTATGAAAATATAATATTTAAATTATTTATTTATATTAAAATATAAATCTAACTTTATCTTTATAATAATTAAATTAAAGATAAAACAAAAAAATTTAAATAAAATACAATAAATAAAAAATCAATTAAAAATTTTTAACTAATAAAAAAAACATTTTAATAATTTTTATTAAAATCTAACTACTAAGAATTTCCCATTTTCCTCCTTCAATTAAATTTTCAGTTCTACAAATAACTTTTAAATTATTAATAAATCTTTTAGAATATCTTTCAGGATCCATACTAGAAATATCCATAATATTAGCATGTAATTTTTTTAAATTAGTTTCCACTTTTTTTCCTAAATCATATTTTTGGAAAAAATCAATAATAGAAATAATATACATTTGTTGATGATCTAAAGAAGGAAAAATATATTTTCTAATATTATTTAAATCATCTTCATTAAACATTTCTTGAGTAAAAGTTCCTTTCATAGTATCATTTAAATTTCTTTCTTTAAATTCTTCTTTATCATAAAATTTATCTAATTCAAATAACATATTAAATTCATGTTTTTCACCAAAAATAATTTTCATTTCATTTCTTGAAATTCTTATTTTAACAATTAAAATAGAATAATCCATAATTCCTAAATTTTTAAAAAAAATTGAATCTTTTTTTCCTATTTCACATATTTTTTTTTGATCATCTTGAGTTATATATAAATATTTTTCCATTTCTTCAAAATTAATATCTTTCATTACTCCTGAAGAATTATTTTTATCACATTTTACTTTTCTATTTAATTTACTTCCTTTTAAATCATAAATAGATATAACATTATCATTAAAAATTCCATAAACATTTTTCATTAATATGAAATATATTTTATTACTTGAACTAAAAAAATTTGTAAATATAGTTATTTTAAATAAACCATATATTCTTCCAATAAATGAATTTGGATTTTCTTTTAAATAATAATATAAATTTATTAAAAAATTATCTTGTATTACTTCTACTTCTTTTTCACTTATTGTTTTTAAAATATATTTTTTATCAAATGAATTTAAAAAGAAATTTCCACTTCTTCCTTGACTTTCTTTTATTAAATCTATATTTTTTTCTGGACATAATGATTTTATCATATCTTTAATTTTTATATTATCTAATTTTCTTAATAAACAAAAAAGTTTTGGAGAATATTCAGTAAAATAAATTTCAAAATTTTCAATTTCAGAAATCATTTTATCATTTTTTAAAATAGAATTTTTATTTATTAATAAATTTTTAGAAATTACATAAGAATCTTCATCACATAATTTTTCATTTACTAATATATTTTGATTTTGATAAGATAAACTATTTTCAATAGCAAAACTAACAGAAGTATAAATTTTAGAAATAAATAAAGAAATTCTTTCTTGTTCAATTTTATCATTTTCTAATAATATTTCTTCTTTTTTTTTTACAAATTTTAGAATAATTTGATTTTCAAATAATCTAACTAAACCAACAATTAAAGGAGTAGAACAAGATAATATTGTTATAAAACTTGAAGTATATTTTAAAACAACATTTTCATTTTTTGTTTCTTTTGATGAAATATTATAATTATAATCTAAGAAATATAATATAAAAAGTAAAATTGCTAAAATAAAATATACAAATAAATAAATAAAATGTTTTAATACAAAAGTTTTAATATATTTTTCATATTTATAATTAGGATCACTGATTATTAAAAAAAATTGAAAAAAAGAATAAAGAAAAGTTAAAAGAGGAATAAGGATAAAAAAAGCAAAAAAAATACTTTTTAATATATTATTATTTTCTTGAATATGTGAAACATCAATTAAACAAGTAATCATAGGACTAATTCCATTAATTTTTAAAAAATAAGAAATAAAACACATAATTAAAGAAAATATTAAACTAATTATTAAATAGAAAATAATTGTTGTATTTGATTTTTGAATTCCTGAAAAAGGATCAATAACAATATATTTTATTTGAACTACTAAAGAAGTTAAAATTAACCAATCCATCATATAAAAAAATATTTCAAAAATTGAAATAATAATACAACTACTACATTTTTCATACATTTTTTCTATATTATTAAAAGATACTGCATTAATTAACCAAAAAATTGAAATAAATGTTTCAAATATTGAAAGAAGTAAATATAATTTATCAACTGAAGAAATTATATTTTTATGTATTTTCTTTATAAAATATTCAATTATAAAAAATATGTTTACTAAAATTCCAATTGAACTTAATATAATTATTATTATATTATTAGATAAAAAACCTATTGAATCTTCACTATCACTATCAGTAATATTACAAAATATATCCTTATCAAAATCCATAAAATACATTTATAAAATTTAATAATATTATTTTTTTTTTTTTCTTTTTTTAAAAAAATAATATTTAAAATAAAAGAATTTTGAATTTAATTTTTATCAATAAAAAAAAATATATAATTTTTATTTAAATAAAATTTATTTCTTATATTTCTTTTTTTTTTTAATAATTTGCCTAACAATTTTCCATCTAATATTATAAATATCTTTATCTTTTCTTCTACTTAACATATATTCAATTCCAGATTCTAATTTTTTAGGAATTTGACTTTTACTTCTTGTTTCTCTTCTTTCAAAATTTTTATTTCCTTTATTTTCATTATTAGCTCCTTTTCCAAAAATAATATTATTTTTTTTATGATGTTTATTATATATTTTAAATTCTTCATCTTCATCATCAGAAAATTCTTCAAATATTTTATCATCTTCAGGAGCAGAATTATAACCTGATAATAATTTATTTTTATCTTCAAATGATTTTTTTTTATTTTCTTTTTTTTTATTTTCATTTTCATTTTCTTCTGTTTTATTATTATTTATAATATTTTCTTCTTCATTATCATTTTTATCTTCAATTATTGAATCTAAATTACTTGATTTCTTTTGTTTTTTAATATTTTTTCCTAATAAAATTTCTTCTTCTGGTAACATTAATTTATTTATAAAATCTCTACTAAATTTATCACTTAAACTTTCTTGTCTTAATTTATTTCTTAATCTATATAATAAATCTATTTCTTTTGGTTTTTTTTTTAAAAAATCTATTATTAAAGATTCAATATCTGATTTTTCTCCAATTAATAAATTTATTAAATCTTTTTTATTAACTAATATTTCTTCATTTCCTTTTGTTATCATACAATCTATTTCTAAACTTGATTTATGAAAATCTGGAATTGAATTTTGTTTTATTTCTTTTTCTATTCCATAAATATCTTTTACAGAAAAACTTTTTTCTATATCTTGAAGATCTATATTATCTATTATAATTTCTTTATTTGATTTTTGAGAATTTATATCAAAAGGATTCATTATTTCTGAACTTTCTTTTCTTAAATTTGGATTTTCTTCACTATTTATTATTTCTATTTCACTATTTGTTTTATGATGTTTTGGTGAGTCTTCTATATTTATTTTTTTATCTTCTTTTGGACTTATTATTGATATTTTATATGGATTTTCATTATTACTTTCTTCCGGATTTTTATTTGGGAATTCATTTATTATTTCATTATTTTCATTTATATTATTATTATTATTATTTTCATTTGTTTTTTTATTATTTTCATTTATATTATTATTATTATTTTCATTTGTTTTTTTATTATTTTCATTTATATTATTATTAATAATTCCATTTATTTTTTCTTTATTTTCAGGATTTTCAATTTTATTACTATTTTTATTTTCATTATTTTTATCATTATTATTTTCTTTTTCATTTTCTTTATTATTTATATTATTACTTATATTTTCTTTATTATTTTCATCAGATGTATTTTGATAATGCATTTTATAATTTTCATCAAAACTATTTCTATCACTATTTTTTCTACTATTTAATTTACTATTTTTATTACTTTTTTCCAATTTTTTATTTTCTTCTAATTTATCTTCGATTTCAGACATAAAAACTAAAATAGGAGTATCATAAATATCATTAACTTGAATAATATCAATATCAATTTTTGGATCAATAAATCTATTTCTCATATGAGCAATTGCTTCTTCTGGTTGAGAAGGTAAAAAAACAATTTTTTTTGGATCATATGGAATACTTAAATCTTTTAATTTCATTGGAACTTTATTTTTTTTATCATATATATTAAATAAATAAGGTTCATCTGATAATTCATTATGATCATTTTTTAAATCATCTACTAATATTAAATTATCTTCTTTATTTTTTTCATTATATAATTTTATATATGTTTTAGGATTTTTTATTTTTTTTATATCACTTTTTAATACTTTTATTAATTCGTTTTTTATATTTGGAATTTCATATTTGTCAAAGTCATTTTTTGGATTATTGTTTAATATTAAATTTAAATATGATTTATCAAATAAATTCATTTTTTTATTTTCATCTGGAATTAATTGATATTCTTTATTTTCATGTAAATTTTTTAATAATTTATTAGCATAATCTTTTGATGATTTTTCTTTATCATATTTAAGTTCTTTATTTAAATTATCTACAATCATTAAATCAGATTTATTAGTTTTTATATCATTTCCAATAAAATCTTTTAAATTTATTTCATCTTTTGAATTATCTTCTATTCCATTTAATAAATCTTTTTTACTAATTAAATTATGTTTTTCTTCATTATTATCATTCATATAATTTACTTCAATAAATTCAGGAAATTCTTCATAATTATCAATATCATTTTTATTAATTTTAATTTTTGATTCTGGACTAAAAAAATTATCTGAATAATGTTCAATTGCAGGAACTTCAAATTCATTTATATCACTTTTATCTTTTTTAATTTCTTCAAGAATTTTTTTTGGAATTAAAAATTTACCTATTTGTTTAAATAAAATAGTATTTTTTAAATCATTTTTTATTTTTTTATTTATTTCTTCTCCTTTTTGAGGTTGATATATTTTTTCATTTTGATCCATTTTTTCTATTAAAATATCTTTTGGTTTTATATTAAAATATTTTCCATGATAATTACTTAATTGAATTGGTTCTTTTAAATTTAAATTATTTTCTAATTTTTCATTTAATTCTTTTAAATTTACAATATGATTTTTTCCATTTGATTTATCACTAAATTTAATATATTTTTTATCATCATCATTATTTAATTTTTCAATTTCTTTTTTTGAAAGATCAATAAGATTATTACTTAAATATTCTTTAACTTTAAAATTATCATTTCCACTATTATCATTTAAAACTTGATTAATTAAATTATTATTAACAAATTGATTATCATTAATTTCTAATAAAGTATTTTCATTATTAATATCATTTAATAAATTATTTTTAAAATTATTTTGAATTTCTTCAATTTCTTCTTTAGAAGGTAAATTATTTATTTCTTCTTGATTAGGAAAATTCATATTTTTTAATTGAACTTTTCTCCATCTATTTCTAGGAAATCTACTTGGAATATTACTTATTTGATTTAAATTTTTCCAATTATTTAAAGCTTCTTTTATTTTAGAAATTGGACATAAAGTTTGTTCATCATTATTAGATTGAATATTAATTAATTCTTCTCCTTTATTTATATAATTTTGTAATTTTCTTTTTGGTATTTGAATTATTTCATTATTACTATTTTTTATATGATAAAAATTATCTTCATTATCAGAAGAATCAGTTGGTTCTTTAAAAGTTACTTTTAAATTTTTTTTATTTTTTTGCCTATTTTTCATTTTCTCCTTTATTAAATTAATATAATCTTTTCTTATATAATTTTTATTATTATCTTTATCTTCAATTGGAACAAATATTTTATTATCATTTTCCATTTCATTAATATAAATTTTTTTTCTTTTTTCAATATCTTTTAAAATACTATTATATTTATTTAAAACTTCTTTAAATTGATTATCAATTTCATTTAAATTTTGTTTTTCAAATTTTTCAGTAGAATCATCTTTTCTAAATTTAGTAAATTTTTTATTTTCCCAATTTTTAACTAAATCATTCATTAATAAAATAGAAGATTTATTAGATAATTTTTTTATTTTTTTTTGTCTCATTTTTTCTTCTAATTTAGGTAAAGAAGCTAATTTTTTTAAATTCATAAAAGAAGGTAAATCTTTATCATCAAAACCTGCTAAATGTAAAATTTTTTTTATAGAATATTCTGAAATAGGAGTTTTTCCATTCATTGAATAAGATTCTATATTATTTAAAATTCTTTTTAATTTAGGATCAAATTGACTTCTTGTTAATAAAAGAGAATGAAAATATTCATATCTTATTTTTGTTATTACTATTTCTAATATTGAAAGAAATTCTATAAAATTTGTATTTGATAATGAAAATATTTTTTGAAATGATTTTTTATTTATTGTTATTGTTTTTAATGGCTTTTCTGTATCAGGAAGAAAACGAGAATCTGGTTTTAAAACTGAAAAATCTGTTTTTACATTTAATAAATTTGAATATTTTGGTTCTATTGAATAATGAATTTTTTGAGATTTTGTTCTGTTAATTATTGGTTCTAAAGATGTCATTTTTTTTTTTTTAAATTATTTTATATTATATATAATTTATATTATTATTTATTGAAAATTCATAATAAATTTTTAAAAAATAATTGAAAAAAATATTTATAATAATAAAAATTAGAAAATAAATTATAAAAGATTAATAAATTTTGGGGATTGGGGATTGGGGATTGGGGGTTGGGGATTGGGGGATTGGGGATTGGG
>JAJJKW010001657.1:0-47197 GCA_023805745.1 Isotricha sp. YL-2021b | reverse complement strand
CTTAATTAGGCAATGAAAGATTCAATTAAAACAATTTTTATAAAGATAAATAAAGATTATAAAAATTTTAAAATAAAAAAAATTTGAAAATATTAAAATTTTTCCAATTTATAATTTATTCTGAAATATTATTCATTATTTATTCAAAATATCATTGAACGATTTTTTAATTTTTATTTTTTTCTTTTTTATTTATTAACAATTAATAAAAAATTTAATAATTTTGAATTTTTAAATAATATGTCTTATAATAAAATTCATCTGTTTTTTGCAAGAAATAATCAAAATTCATTAAGGGCTTTTCAAACAATTTTACAACCTGATTATGATTTTTCAAACAACAAAGAAAAAAGACAATTTAAAAGAAGTTCCTCTTTATATTTTACTGAAAATCCTTTTAACTATAATAAAAATAATTTTTCGGACCTTCAAAAAATGTATTTAAAACATCAAATTGATAAAAAAAAAATAATACACAAAAAAAGAGGAGATAATATTAAATTTTATAATCGCATTAACTATGAAAGTGGAAATTGGGAAGGTATGTTAAATAAAAACAAAATAATTAATAATAAAGGAAAAAAATGTTTTCCTGAAAAAAATAATTATCATAAATCAACTTCAATAGATGATTTATCAAACGAAAAAATAATCAAGAATAGATTTTATTGGGGAAATATTTCTCATTTCGAAAATTATATTCCAAAAGTATAACTTATAAATAATTATTTAATTTAATTTTTTTATGAATTAAATAAATAATTATTAATAAATAATTTATTAATTAATATATTTAAATATATCTAAGAAATGGTAAGATAAAGAAAAATTTATTTTATAGAAAACTTTTGCTTTAAAAAAGAGATTAGGAAAAAAAATAAAACAAAATAGACAAATTCCAAATTGGATAAGATATAGAACAGGAAATACTATAAGATACAATGCCAAAAAGAGAAATTGGAGAAGAACTAAATTAGGTTATTAAGCTTTTTGATAAATATTTAAAAATAATAAATAAATTATGCCTTAATAATAACATTATTAAGAAAAAATTAGATTAAAGTTTTTTTAATTACAAAAATTTTTATTATTTTTTTAATAATTATTTTGAAATTGATTTGTAATCAAAGAAAAGTATAAATTAAAGTTAATATATTTTCAAATTAAATTAAATTAATAAAAACATAAAAAAAAATAAAACTCTAAATAAAATTAACATAAAACTATCTATACTTCAATTATTATACTTATCAAAAAAATAAAAAAACAATAATTAATCAGTACTTATCTTATTATATATTTCATCTTTATACATTTTTAAACTTTTTCTAACATCATCAGGTTTTTCTTTAGCAATTCTAACAAGAACTCTAATTAAATCAAATAAAATATAATCATCACTAGAATTTTCTTTTCCAATAATAAAGGGTTTAATAATTATTCCATTTTCTTGTTGTAATTTAATATTAATAGGTTTATCATCAACAATAATAGTTTTTTTTAAATCTCTTCCTAATTTATTTAAATCTTTATAATAATTTTCATTAATAAAAGTTGCATTTTGTCTATATAATCTATAAGTAAAATATTTTTCATCTTTTTCAATAAATTTTATTATTTGATCTGCATATTCTTTTACTCCAGTTGTAAATATTATTAATTCATAATAAGGAAGAAGTGCATGTAAAAAATCTCTTAAACCAGGTCTTAATAATATTGAATTTCCATTTTTTGGGACATGAACTAAAGTTTCATCTAAATCTAATACTAAAGTATAAGGTTTTGTTGGAGGAAAAGGAATTAATGTAGAATTATTATTATTATTTTTTACTGGAGTTAAACTTTGATTTTTTAAATAATTTGTTAAATTTATGTGTCCAATTTTATCATTATTTCTCCCTTTTATCGGAGTTTTATTTTGATAATGATTATTATTTTTTTCAATAATATTTTGAATATAATTATTATTATAGTTATAATTATGATTTATTTCATCGTTATTTATTTTTTTATAATTGTCTGGAGTTAATATAAATTTTCTTGAATCAAATTCTCTTTTTGTATGATTATTTCTTTCCTCATTTAATTTTTCTTGAATAACTCTGCCTTTATTATCAATAATACGATTATTATGATTATTAACATATATTTGTTGTATATTATTATTTGATTGGAGCATTTGAGGTGTATTTGGATAATTATTGGTTAAATAATTTTGTTCGTTAATATAATTTTGGGAATTATTATAATTTGGTGTTTTTTGTTGAAATTGGAAACTTTGTTTTATTGGAGTTGATGATTTAATTGGTTTTCTGAATAAAAAAACATTATTAGAACTATCAAAAAAAGTACTTACTCCATTAATTGTTTGAATATTATTTTCAAATATTTGAATTCTTTTATTTTGCCTTGATTGAGGTTTAACTATATTATTATTATTTCTATTCATTATATAATTTGGATTTGTAGAATTTGACTGATAAGGATTTGTTAATGTTATTGATTTCATTAAATTATCTCCTCTTTTAATTTCTGGAATTTGATAATTTGTATTTATTTGAAGATTATTATTTTCATTATTATTATTTGAATTGTCATTATTGTTAAAATTGATAGAATTTACTTCTGAATGATTTGGGTTTTTTATTTCTTTAATATAGAAATTATATATATTTTCAAAAGATTCTATTTTAATTCTTTTAAATAATTGTAAAAGTTTATTTGAAACTTTTTCATTTACTCTATTATATTGATTTAAAATTTTTAAAATACGATTATTCATATCTTTACAAGATAAAATTAAAACTTGAGATTCATCTTTAATATTTATATTAGGATTATTCAAAGAATTATTATAAATACTTTCACTCATTAAATTATGTATATTTATGATATTTTTTATTTCTTCAAAAAAAAATCTTTGTTTATTTTGATTACTAATATCATAAATAATAATTACTGATACAAACATTAATATTAAAGTATTTTTAATTAAATCTATAAATTCATTTTCACTATTTTTTTCAATAATATCGTAATAAATATTTTGAAAAATTTCAATCCATAAATTACATTCATTTGGACAAGGATAATTTTGAAAATAAAATTTTTGAATTTTTTCAAAAAGAGTGCTTATTTGACTAATTAACTGATTTAATTGGAAATCACTTAATAAATATTTTTTATTAGAAGAATTATTATTTTGTTTTTGAACTTTTAAAGGAGTAGATAAAGTTGAAAGAGAAGAAGAAGAAGGAAGATAATTTTTTGTCATTTCATTTTTACTATTTGGAACTTTAAAATTTTTTGCAAAATTTAAATTGTTAAAATTAATATTATTAGTATTGAAAGGGATATTTTTTATATTTGATAAAATTTTTTTTTGATATAAAATATCATTTTTAGTATTTGATAAACTAATTGTACTCTTATTACTTAATAAACTTATTGAACTATCTTTTCTACTTGTTACAAATTCTTCATTTTTTAATGATGTAGACATTTATACAATTAATTTTAATTATTTTTAATAATTGAGTTAAAAAATATTTTTAATTTATATTGAATTATTAATGGCATCTCCTTATTGGCAATGTATTAGTTTTATTGGAGTCTTATATTTAGTAAACAATTTTTTTAAATTTTAATTTTAGTCTCTTTTATCTTTTTTTTCTTTTCGTAATTATGAATCAATGAATCTTAATCAGAAAACATTTAATAAAACAGGGTATACTTTATTATATGCAGCAATTTTTTATTTTATACTTTTTATTTTTGCTTCTTTTTTTATGGGAGGTAGTGAAAAAACAGAAATTAGAGAAGACAAAAATACCTATTCTATTAATAATGATGAAGAAGAGCCTTTACTTGAATCAAATATTTAATAGAAAAACAATTTTTTTAAATTATTTAAAAATTGTATTATATAATATGGTTCTTATTTGTTATTTAATTTTTATGTTTAAAATATTTTAATTTTATTTTTTTGGTTTTAATAAATTCCAAATAAATTTATTTACATTTTTTATTATAATATTATCTACATCATTTTCATATAAAAATAATAAATTAATAATAAAATATGAGAAATATTAAATACAAAGAATAATCTCTTTCAATTATTTAATTTCAAATGCCAGAAAACAATTATTCTTATTTCTTTTTTTATAAAATTAATTAATTGTTCACTATCCTTTTCTAATAAAATTTAGATTAAGATTATCTTTGGATTTTTATTTGTTTTCAAATCTTAAATAATTTGTCTTTATTTTTTTGTTATGAGATATATATTTTGATTTATTTTTCTGTTATTGGATGTAAAAGAAGGAAAGAATTTAATTTATTTAAAAAAAAAAATATAATTTAATAAGTAAAAATGATGGTAAATTTTTTTGAATGTATGCCAGCAATAAAAATAGTCAAAAATATAAATCTTTAATTCTAATATTAATTTTATTAAATAACAAATAAAATTAAAAGAATATAAGTAAAAAAAAAAAACATTTCAAAAAAATAAAAAAAAATTGAAATTCATAAAAATTTAAATTTAAATAATTTATTTTCCTTGATTTTGTTGAGCTAACAAAGCTTTTTCTTCTTCTAATTTTTGTTTATAAACTTCAATTTTTTGTAAAATAGCAGCAGGAGCATTTCCTGTATTAGGATCAGTACCTAAAGGTCTTCTAAATAATAAAATATGAGGTTCAGGTTTATGAATTTCATAATGAACCCATCCTCTACTTTGTTGAACTCCTAAACTTCTCCATTCACTTTCTGAAAGTAATCTTCCTTTTGGCATTGATTTATAAATACTTTTTGGAAGTAAAACATGACGATATTCATATAAATCATCATAATATTTATCACTGTATTCTATTTCATCTGGATAATGCGGCATTTTTTTTTTTCTTTTTTTAAATTATTTTATTTTTTTTTTTTTTGGCTTTTTTCATTTAAATACAAAAATTAATTTTTTTTTATTATTTTTTTATTTTTTGTTTTAATTTATATTTCAATATTTTTTTAATTTTAGTTGAAATCTAAAAAAAAATAAAGTGAAAATTTAATATTTTAATAATTATATTATAATATTATTATGTTTAAATCTTTTTGTATTATTTAATTATTTTCTAATAATAAGAAAAAATATTTCTTTTAATTATTTTATGGATTTTTTTCTTTATTATCTTCTCTTTCTTCATTTCCGCTTTTTTCATCCCAACAGAATTTCCAATCTAAAACAAATTTTTTCGCAATAAATAAATCTTTAAACAATTTTTTAATTCCATCATAATCAGGTTTTTCTTTAAAATCTAAACTTCTAGCATAATTTAATAAAATAGGAAATTCTTCAGGTAAACCAAAGCATAAGTCTTCAGGAGAATACATTAATTTTTTTTCCATAATTTTTTTATGTTTTTCTTTTTTATTTTTTACTCTAACACCTTGCCAAGGTAATTTTCCTTTTGCTAAAAATATTAAATTATATGCAATTCCTTCAATATCATCTCTTCTACTTTGTTCAATTCCTTGATGAGTAAATAAAGAAACATATCTTGCAGTTCCAGTTAATCCTTTTCCTTCTTTATATGGAATATGTTCTTTTGTATTTTTATCAATGTATCTTTTTGATAATCCATAATCTATTAAATATATAATATTTTTCTTCTTTTTTGTTCCAATTAAAAAATTTGCAGGTTTTATATCTCTATGAATTATTCCTTTTGAATGAACAAATTCTATTCTTTCTATCATTTGAATTGCTATTTGAATTATTGTTTTTAAATCAAAATTTTTTTTGCAAAGAGAATATAATTTATCAAGTGAATGACCAAGTAATTCCATTATTAAATAATTTTTTTCTTTTGTTGATATAAATTTATAAGCTTTTGGAATTCCAACTCCTCCTTGTAAAATATTCATTATATTATATTCAGTTTCTAAATGAGGATGAGAATTTATTATTTCAACTTTAATTCCTAAAGGAATATGACTTGGGGTATATTCTCCTTTATAAATTTGACCAAATCCACCTTTTCCTAATTGTTTATTTATATATAATATTATATCTTTTTCTATTTGAATTTCATTTTCTGTATCTCCTCGAGATGAGGTTGATGAGGTTGTTGAATAGGACATCATTTTTTATTTATTATTATTTTTTTTTTTATTATTTTAATCAAAATTTCGAGTAGTTTTTTTTTATGAAATTTTTTTAATTTAAAAGATATTTTTAAATAGTTATTAATTTTTATGTATAATTATTTATATTCAATTTACTTTATTTATTATAATTTATTTATTTTAATTTGTTTATTTAATTATTTTCCCCAATAAATCAATTTTAACTATCCCAATAAAAAAATCCAAAGAATAATTTAAAAAAAAAAATTATTTAATTTATTACGATTATCAAATGGGATTTTTCAAAATATTATTCCTTTCAATATACATAATTCTTTCTGCAATTGTTACATATTTAATATATCAAAATGAAAAATGTTATTATACAAAAATGTTATATCCAAAAAAATCAAATCCATCTGAAAAAGTAGATATACATAAAGAATTTGAAACATTTGCAAGAAGAGATAAGCCAATGAATATAATAAAACTATTTTTAGGAGTTTTATTATTTTTTTGGATAAAAATTTTTTTTGCAGTTTTCACAACAACATGTTTAATGATAATTTTATTATTCAAATTAAAAAGATTAAAAACACCAGGAATAATATCAGAATCAGAAAGACCATCATTTAATTCTCAAATAAATTTTTGGACAAGTTTATATTTATTTGGTTCAGGATATTTAATAAATTTTCATAGAGCAAATACAGAGAAAATAACAGAAATATATAAAAAATATTTTGGTCCAGATTATGAGATATCATATGATGAAAAATATTCATGTTATATATGTAATCATACCTCATTTATAGAAATATTACTAGCAATGACATATTTTGGAACAGGATTTATATCAAAATCTTCTGTTAAAAATGTTCCTTTATTTGGTTCAATTGCAATATCACTTCAATCACTTTTTGTTGAAAGAGGAGATAAAAATGATAGACAATTAATATTAAATCAAATAATGGAAAGACAAAAAGCTTTTTATGAAGGAAATTATGCTACTCCTTTTATGATATTTCCTGAAGGAACAACTACTTCAAATAGAGAATTATTATATTTTAAAAAAGGAGCTTTTGAAGCTTTACTTCCTTTAAAACCTTTAATGATAAAAGGTAATTCAAATCCTAATTTTCATGTTGGTTGTGGTAATACTGATGTTTTTATTAATTATATGAGAGGATTAACTGAATTATTTGTTATTATTGATTATACTGAATTACCTATTATGAAACCTACTGATTTTATGTTTGAAAATTATAAAAGTTTTGGAAGTGAAAAATGGGAAATTTATGCTGAAGTTGCTAGGTCTATTTATTGTGAAATTGGAGGATTTAAAAAAAGTATTCAAACTTTTAGAGATAATAATAGATATACTAAATGTATGAGTATTGGAAAATATATCACAGAAGAAGAAATGAATGAGATGGAGAAAAAGAAAATGTAATTTAAGAAAGTTTTATTTAATAAATTTAATGAAATTTTCAAAAAGATTATTTTTTTTTTAAAATTTATTTATTAATATATTATATTATTATTTTCTTTTTTATTGTTTCAAAAATAAAAAATTAATTAAATAATTCTTAAAAAACATTAAAATCATTATTTTACTTATTATATTTTATATACAATTAAATAATAATTTTTGATACTTAAAATCAAAAATAACTAATGATAAAAAACTTTTTTATACTCTAATTAAGAATAATAACTTATATGAAGATAATAGAAATAAAAATAAATAATTAAAAAAGAAATCAATTTAATTTAAATAATGATTATTTGTTATATTTTTAATTATTCTTTTGTTGGAAACCTTCTCTAATGAAATTTATTAAATTATTCCTATTTTCACTATCAGTGAAACATGAAATAATTAATTCAATAAGTTCATTACAATCAATATGAATTTTAAAGTTATTATTAATAACAAAATTCCTTATATCTACCAAATTTGCGTTTATAACAAATAGAATTTCTTCAAATTTCTTATATTTATTATTTTTTTCTAAAACACTTATTAATCTAATACTAAAATCTAAATTATTATTTGCAATAATTTCTAAATTTTTTTTAAGTTGTGGGACAATTTCTTTACCAACATTTAATATACTTTTAATATCATTGATAGAAAAATCTTTTACTAAAATTATTTTTCTATTTATTAAATCAAAATATAAGCTTAAAACATAATTTAAATTAAATATCAATGCTCTTTCAGTAATAAAATCTTGTAATGAATTAAAAAATTTAAAAATAAACTCTTGAGAATCTTTTAACATTTTTTGACATTGTTTAAAATTTTGTTCAGAACTTAAATTTACAAAAGTCTCTAATTCTGACATTTTCATTGTTAAATCAGAGATGAAATTAGAAATAATTTGATTTAAAATTCCTGAAGAAAAGTTTTTTAGAAAAACAAAAATATTAAATAAAATATTTTTATTTCTTTCATTTTCGGTAATAAAAAGAATATGATAATTAATTAACATACAAAATAAATCAATATTATTTTGAATTAAAATTAAATTTGTGAAATTTTTACTATCAAATTCTTTTAATTTATAATAATCATTATACATTATATATAAAAGAGAAACAATTTTTTGTAACATTTCAATTGAATTTTCTAAATATTTTTCTATTTGTTCTAGAAAAAGTTTAAAAGATGAAGTAATAACTATTATAGAATTAAATTCATTAATTTTTGGATTTTTGAAATCTAAATTCATTTCTTTAATATAACCAAATTCTTTAAAAAGTTCTAAAGGAGTAATATCTATTGTAGTTAAATCATATGCTTCCTGATGTGAATTTTTAATAATATTTCTGAATAAAATTAAAGTTTTATCTTCTTCTGAAATATCTTTTTTATTTTCTTCAAATTCAAATGTTTTTTTCTTAGAATAACCTCTTAAGATTATTAATAAATCTTTATTCTTTGAAATGTTTGAATCCTTTTTTAATTTATTCATTAAATTATCTTTATATTCTTTTGTTTTTATATTATCTTTTAGTTCTAGTAAATTTGCTTTTGATTCCTCTTTTGAAATTATTGATTCTTTTAATAATTTGTTTTTCTTTAAAAAAAAATTTATTGGATATTTATTTTTTGGTATTTCTTTTGAATAATTGTTGAAATATTCATTAGATAATTTTTCAATTTTTTCTAAATTATCTTTTGAAAATTTTGTTTTCTTTTCTTTAACTTTTTCTATTTTTTCTTTAATTTCATTTAAAAATTGTTCTTTTTCTTTTTCATTTCCTTGATAATAATTGTGTATTATATTTTGAAATTTTTTCATATTTTTCAATAAATAAATAGATAAAATTTGAATTAATTTTTGAAAATATTTTGCACAATTTTTATATGAATAAATTCCATTTATTTTAATAAAATTCGAATAAGTAAGTAATATTTATAAATGAAACCTAAAAATCAAGAAAAAATAACTGAAAAAACAATTGAAGATTTTGCTCTCCAACTTAAAAAAGATTTAACAGATAAATTAAAATTTGAAAGACATTTAAAATCTACTTTATTTAATGATATATTAAAAGATATCCTAAAACATCCTTATAAAAAAGAAGTAGATATTTATATATTAAACACTTTTTTAAAATCATTAAAAAAATTTATGAATATAATCCAATCTGAAAATACACATTATGATTTGGATGATTTACTTTCAAAAATAAGTGCAAATTTAGAGTCTTTATATATGGAACAAAATAATATGTTAATGAGAATTGGTGATCCAGGAGATTATTTTTATATAATTTTATCAGGTCAAGTTTCTGTTTTAGTAACAAAAGTAATATCAATTTATATGTCACCTGAACAATATGTTCATCATTTAAAAATATTATATAATAATGAACCTTATTTATATGAAGGAACAATAAAATTACATACAAAAGCATCTTATTTTATTGATTTAGATGAAATACAAAAAAAAGATGAAAATTTTATTTTATCTGGAAATAAAAAACCAAGAACTTTAGAAGATTATATATCATGGATGAATGGAGAAAAAATAATTGATAAATCTTCAGTACATTATAAAGAAGTTAAAATTATGGGTTATTTTAAAGTTACTGATTTATATCAAGGAAATTCATTTGGAGAAATTGCTTTAATAGATCAAAAACATAAAAGAACTGCTTCAATTTATGTTATAGAAAATTCTTTTTTTGGAAAATTATCTTCTAATGCTTATAAAAAATCAATGAAGAAAATTCAAGAAAAAATTAAAAGAGATAATATTGATTTTGTTTTTAGTTCACAATTATTTAATCAAATTTCACTTAAATTTTTTTCACAAAGTTATTGGAATTATTTCATTAATAGAAAAATATCTAAAGGTGATTTTTTATTTAAAGAAGGTCATGAAAGAGATGAAATTTATTTTATTCATGAAGGAGAAATTAAAATACAAACATGTTTAAATTCACAAAAAATAGAAAAAATATTTGAAAGTATTATTCCAAAATATAAACAAAAAAAAAAAAATATAATAAATTTTGATGAAATAAATATTAATAATGAAATAATTATATCATATGGAAAAAAAGGAAATATTTTAGGTTTAGGTGATTTATTATATGATGGAAGATTTTTTTGTGATGCAATTTGTGATTCACTTCATTGTTCTTTTTTTGCAATTGATTTACAAATTTTTTTATCAATTGCAAAAGTTTATGTAGATGTTTTTGATTCTTTTAAAATTTTAGAAGATAATAAAAAAAAAATTATAGTTAATAGAATTAAAACAATTACTTTTGCTTATCAAAATTCTTTATTAGGTGAACATCATTTACAAGATGGAATTATTACTAAAAGTGGAAAAGAAATTAAATTTGAAGATTGGTTTGATTATGATAAAAATTTTGTTTATAAAACAAGTGTTTGTAAAAGAAAAAATGTTTTTCTTAATGTTAATAAAATATCACTTTTTATTCAAAATATTGATGATTTAAATCATAAAAACCATAAAAATAATTATATTTTGAAAACTGAAAGAAAAAAAATTTCTCCTATTTTAATTCCTTCTAATTATACTAGTAGAAATACTAAAATTTTATCAAAATATAATAGTTCAGAAAATTCAGATTCCAATAATAATTATACAAATAAAAATATAAAAACAATATTAATTTCATTAAATCAAGGAGATCTTTTAAATCAATCTTTGAAAAAATTTAAAGCAAATAGACCAAAATCCAATATTGATATTAGAAATTTTAGAAGTTTAAGTGATGAAAAAAATCTCAATTTAAATGTTTATAATGATAAATTAGCTTTAAGGAATTCAGATAAAAAACAAAATATAATTCAAAGTGCAAAAATGAAAGGTTATCATCATTATCATTACTCAAATGATGATGTTAAAAATAAACTTTTTTCAGGATCTCAATTTATTTCCCCTATTTTAAAATATAAAATCCATAAAAAATATAGTGAGATTATTAGTCCCTTTAATTATACATCATTTGAATTTAAACCATTATCAAAAAGAGCTCAATCTACTTTAATTGTAAATAATAAAAAACATAATAAAAAGGAAAAAATAAAAAAATATTTTTTAGGGAAAAGACAAATTTTTTATCAACATAAATGAAATAAGAGATAATTTTTATAATTTATTAACATCAGGAAATTGTAAAAAAAAGAAAATTATGTTAAATAAAAATTCAATTATAATTATTTAAAAGTAGTAAAAGGTAATTAATTATAAAAATGTTTTTAAACAAATAATTCAAATTTTACTATTTATATAAAAAAAATTATTAATTGATTTTAATATCATAATTACAATCTTTTTCATTTTTTTATTTTATTTCAATCATCATTATTATCATTTTGTTGTTCATTATTATTATTTGAATTTTTAGATAAACAACAACCTTTTTTACTTTTTTTAATACTTTCTCTAGTATGACTTTTTCTATCTAACATCATTGAATTATTATTAATATTATTTTTATTTCCTGATAATTTTTTAGCCATTTCTTGAAAAATTTCTTTAATTCCGTTATTATTTAATGCAGAAACTTCAAAAAAATCAATTTTATAACATTCAGCTAATTTTTTCCCATCATTATAATTGACTTGTCTTTCATTTTCCAAATCATTTTTATTTCCAACTAAAATAATTTGAATATTCTCATCATTTTGTTTTTTAATTGTTTCTAACCAATGATTAATATTTTCAAAGCTTTCTAAAGAAGTTATATCATAAACTAAGATTAATCCTTCTGATGATTTATATAATTTATCTGTGATTGCATGATATCTTTCTTGACCTGCAGTGTCCCAAATTTGTAACATTACATTTGTTCCATCTTTTAATTCTTCTTTTTTAGTTGCATAATCTAAACCTATTGTTGTTAGATGATTTTTATTTATTTGTCCTTTTGTATACATTAAAATTATACATGTTTTTCCAACAGCGGAGTCTCCCAATAATAATATTTTGTATACTTTGTTTTTATTAGTTTTTTCCATTGTATTGTTTTAATTAATAATATTAATTTTAATTATTTCAAATCATTGTTTTTAAGTAAATTTAATCATTATTATTGATTATAAACTTATTTAGATATAAATAAATTATATATATAAAAAAGTAAGTTTTTAATTTACTATTAAGTTATCAATTATTCAAAGTAAATAAAAATATATCGATATAGATATAATAAAAATGAAAAAAATATATTTTTTGAAATCATAACATGATTTTAAGCAATTTGAAACATAAATATTTATAATAGTAAGATTGTAAATAACACAAAATAAATAATTTAAAAATAAATAATTAAATGTCAAAAACTAGAATGGTATTTAAAAAATGAATTAAATGAAGTTCTTTAAAATCATTTTATTATTATAAAAAATAACTAATGTTTATAAAATAGTTTTTTTTTCCATGAAATTCTTTTTCTTCAAGAAAAGATGTTGAAACATATATTAAATGGTTTTTACTTCACTACTTTATTTCAAAATTGATTTTATTTTTAAAAAAGTTTATTTATATTAATTAAAAAGTTAAATAATATTGATTGGAAATTAATTCAAAAAATATGGAAAATTTAATTTCTTTTTTCTTTAAATAAAAAAAATTTCTTTGTTTGGGATAAATTTCTAAAAATAATAAAAATTTGTATTTTTTAAATAATATTATTGTTTATATTATTTCTTCAAATAAATTTAAATTATTTTGATGAATTATATAAATATATTTTTTAGAACATTTTCTTCATTATCTCTAAAAATTTTAAAATTTTTTTTTCTATTTTTCAAATCAATAAAAACCTGAAAATATTAGATTTAAAATTAATTCTTAAACAATTTTTTTCAATTGTTCATTAATTTCCAATTAATAAAACTTGATTTTTTTATAATTATAAACAATTTATAGTTTTTTGAATTAAATTATAAATAAAAAAATAATAATTTGTGAATAGATAAAAATCAGAAAATAGTATTTATTATGTCAATTATACTTAATTATTAAAAAATTTTATAAAATTTATTGATTTAAAATAATTTTAAAAGAAAATAAATTTATTTTCTTCTTTTTTTTCCTTTTTTTTCATTTTCTTCTTCTTTATGTCTCCTAGCATGTTCTTTATCAGATTTAATAGCATTTTTTTCTAATTCATCCCAGCTCATTCCTTCTTCACTAAGAGCACTTTCACCTTCTTCTCCTTCACTATCACTTTCATCTCCCATATTTTCTTCACAATATTCACTTTCACTTTCTTCATCTTGTTCACTTCCAACTTCATAATCAGAATCACCATTATTTTCTTCAGAAAAAGAATTAGAATCATCATTTTCTTGAATAAAATTCCATCCTCCTTCATCTAAAAAACTTTGAGGATTATTTTTTATATTTTGTATAATCTCAACCCATTTCATATTATAAAGACCTTCACCAAATAATATATCATTATCATCTAACCATGTTTTTAACATATCTAAATTTTCTATTGGAATTGTTGTTATTCTTTGAAAAGGTTTATTTAAATCTTTAAATATAAATGACATATCAAAATGTTTTAAACTTTGACTTACTCTTTCAAAATATACTATTTCTACTTCTGAAAGCGTTAAAACAAAAAATGGAAAATCTATCAAAGAAACTAAACAATTTTTTGTTGGTAATAAATGAACATTTGAACGATTTGGTACTCCTGTAAATTTCATTTCTTGATATGGAATATCAAATTCTAATACTTTCATTTCTTGAATATTATTTGCAAATTTAAAAAAATCATTATTTATTTTTTTTCTCATTTGTTTTTCTCTTAATTCCATTTCAAATTCTTCATTATCATTTAATTTTCTTCTATTATCTAAATCATCTACTTGACTTCCTGTTTCTTTATAAAATTGTACATGAAAACTTTTTTTTTTTCCGATAATTATTGGATTTTTTAAATAAAAATGAATTAATGCAATTAATTCACTTTCACATGGTTGTAAAAATGCATGTTTAATATTTTTATAAATTATTTCTACTTTTTCTCCTTTATTTGAAACAAATCTAACTCCATTTGTATGTGCTTCTAAAACTCCTATTATTTTTTTTCCTGTTCCTGTTATTGTTGGTCTTATTGAAACATCACTTAAATAAATTCTTTTTGATTTATTTATTATTAAATGTTCTTGAGCTACTAAATCACTTTTTTCTTTATTTTCTTGTAATTTTGTTTTATAATTCTTTGATAATTCTCTTATTTGAAGTAATATATTTTGAATTTCTGCTTTATTTTTACTTTTATAACTTAATTCACGAACAAATACTGGATTTTGATCTTTTATTTCTCTAAAATCTACATTACTTCCTGGAACTATAAAATTTATTCTTAAAACTGTATATTGATTATCTTCATTTTTTGAAGTATTTTTTATTAAAGATACATGAAAAGGAACCATTTTATTAAAAATTGGGAAAAATATTGTATAATATTTTTTATCTATATATATTTTCCCTTGTTTAATATCTGTTGGAAATTGATTTATATTATCATAACTTTTAACATGTGAATAATTAAATTTTGTTTCTTCAATTTCTTTTCTTAAATCTGCAGAATGATTTATTAATTTATTTCGAAATTCCTCATTTTTTCTTTTTAATAATTCTTTTTGATGTTCTATTCTTTTTTCTGAATTTATTAATTTTTCATCTGTTTTCATTCCTCTATGTCTTGTTGTAATTCCATCATTTTCTGTAAAATGATTATTTTCATGTGATGTTTTTGATTTATTTTCTTCTGATTCTTCCATATTATAATATATATCTGTTAATTCTTTAGAAACTTCTTCTGTAAAATTTTCTTTTTTATTTTCATTTTTTAATACAATAGTATCAGCAATTTGAAGAGTATATGTTTTATTTGAAGATTCTTTTTTTAAATTTTCTAAAGATAAAATTATATTTAATGTATTTCCTTTTTGAAATAATTCATTATTATCTTCTGTTATCAATAGTTTTGTATTAGTATATTCAAGTCCAATTCCATTTCCAAAAGATTTTGGAATATGACTTTCTAATTCACTATCTCTTGAAATAATTTCATTTTTAATTTCCTTATAAACATCAGAAATTTTTTTTCCTTCTTTAATAGAATTAATTAATTTATTAAAACTTTCTTGTAAAATTTTATATCTATTTTGTTCTAATTTATTAGCTTCTATCATAAAAGTTCTAATTATATTAGCATTATAATCTTTATATCTTGTATTAGCTTTACAAATAATAATATCAGATGATAAATAATTATTATCACTTTCTGCCATTGGATTTAAATCATATTTTCCTCCACTTTGAATTGTTGGTTTTGTTGTAACTTCTAAACTTTCTAATTTAATTTGATTTAATTTATATTTATCTGTAAATTTTTTTTGAAAACTATCTTTTTCAACAAATTTTTTTATATCATTTGCAAGTTCTTCATGTTTAACTCTTTTTTCTTCATCAATTATATTTTCAAATTTTTGATTTATATATTGAAGTATCATTGAAGCAAATTTACTTGCAGTTTTAATATTCTCAATTTCTTCATTATCTTTTATTTCAAATATTTCATCTACTATATCTGGAGTATCAACTATTTCAATTGATTCTTTTTCTTTTAAACATTTTTCAAATTCTGGAACTAAAGTTCCAATTCCTTTTTCATTTTTTATCATTCCTATTTTAATTTTATCTTTATTACAATCTGTTATTATATTTGTTAAAATTGTATCTAATGTTTTTTCATTATCTCCAGAAGGATTTCTTAAATATATTTTTACTTCAGGACAATTTATTTTTTCTGGTCTTTTTATACTTTCTAAAATTAATTTTTTTCTAGAAGCAACAAAAAATATTATTTCTTTTGGTGTAAATCCTAATAAAGATTCTGTGAAATCATATCCTAAAATATATTCATGTAATTGAGAAGTTTTTTCTTGAACGCAATTTTTATCTCCTTCTGAAAATTTTCCTCTTACAAAAATTAATGCATCTATTTTTTGAAATGAAGAATTTTGTTTTGGTTCACCATATAGATTGTAAATATGTTGAAGATGATTATAAAATTTGGTTGGATTTATTTTTAGACTATCCATTTTTTATATTTAATTAAATTTAATTGGAAATTTTTTAAATATAAATTATAGGGCGGGACCTTATTAATTTTTCTATGTGAAAAAAGACATTTTTAAAATTATTTATTATTGATTTTTTATTAAAATAAAGTAAAAGTTTTATTTATAATTTTTAAAAACCACATTTTTTTAGGATTAAAATGAAATTAATTTTTTATTAAATGTTTTGTTATACAATTTTGAATGAAGTTTATTTATATTAAAAACAATTTTATATTTTAATAATTATTTAAAGAGTTTTTTCCAGTTTTAAAAAATGTTCTTTATTTAAAATACTAAATATTTAAAATCCAAAAAAAATAATAAAAGAAAAATAAATGATAAAATTAAAATTAATTAAAATTCAGAAAAATTCTTTTTTGTTAAAAATTTAAAATATAATTATTTAATTATTATATTTTATTTTTAAAAAAAAATGAAAAAAAAAAATTAAATAAAAATATTCTAAATGTATGAATGGTAAATGAGATAGGAAAAATAAATAAAATGTCTCAACCAATAACAATTGAAATGAAACCAATGAGTGCATCAAATAATCAAGGAGGAGTACCAGGAAATATTTTTCATTCATATTCATGTTTAGCTCAATGTCCAAAATGTGGTTTAATTAAAACTAAATCTATAAGAACATGTAGTTGTAAACTTGTTGTTTGTTTTGTTTTCTGTTTCCCATGTTATTGTTGTCGTCAATTATGTACTGAAAATGATATTGTATGTAAAGTTGCTGTTCATCATTGTCCTATTTGTGGAGCTGAATTAGGACAATATAAAGCTTGTTAATCTTTATCTTCAATTTATTTTTTTTTTTTAAAGTATTTTTTTTTTGATAAATCTTTTTATTATATTTTTAAATTTTTATTAAATTTTTTAAAATGTTTTTTTTTCAAATCTTCTTTTTCTTAAAAAGTTATTGACTTTCATCATCATTTCCTGTAATTTTAGTTTTATAGTATTTTCCATATTTTTTGAAGTTAATTTTGTTTAGAAATTTTGTTTTTTCTTTCTATTCAAATTTTTTTTTATTTAAATTTAGTTGTTTTTTTTAAATTAATTTTTTTTTTGAGTAAAATATGTTTTATTTAAAAAGAAAAAATTATAAATATTTTGTTTTTCTTAAAATTCTGTTAATTCTAAAAAAACAAAATTAATTAACTTAAGTGAAGAACTAAATAATATTTATTCATTCTATTTTTAATAATTTAATTGTAAACTTTTGAATTTGGAAAATAATTTATTCCTTTAAAAGTCATTATTTATTCACAATTTATGTTCATATTTCTATTTTTCAAATTATAAAAAAGATTAAAAATATTAAAGTAAAAAAAACAATAAAATAACCTGTCTTTCTTGAAAATAAAACTTAATTTCATAAATAATATTTATGAATAAAAAAATAAAATTATTAATTCAGCAAATTTTATATTCCATCTTGTTTTTCAATTCCTTCAAAATTAAATAAATTATCATCTTTACTAATTCCACTTAATAAATTAGCAGTATCAAGTCTTGAAGAATTATAATTAGGGGTATTGAATTTATTCATAGAAATATTTGGAACAAGAGGACTTACTCCGAAACTATCATTTAAAAAACTTCTTTTTCTTTTTTGATTAATATAATTTGGTGTATTTTGATTAACATATATATTTACCATATTATATATATCATTATTTGGTTTTGGTGTATATAAAGGAGTTGGTGCTTTAAAACCATCAAAATTTTTTGGATTAAATGGAGAAAATAATTGATTTGTTTTAAAATAATTTGGTGATTGCATTGTTGCAAAACGAGGTAATTTTTCCTCATTTTTTTTTATTATTTCTTTTGATGCTGATTCTTCTTCTAAACGATTATTTGTTTTTTCTATATTTATTTTTAATTTTTTTTCATTTTTTAATTTTTGGTTTTTACTACTTAATGTATTTTTTTCTTTGAAATCAAAAGAAGAACTTCCTGTTTTTATTGAAAAATTTGGAATAGAAACTTTAAATTTTTTTGTTGTTTTAATATCTGAAATACTTTTTGATTTTAAATTATTTGATCTTAAAAAATAATCTTTTGGATTTTCTTTATTTTCTCTTTTTGTATTTTTTTTATTTTTTTCTTCAATGGAAATATCATTAACTGAAGTACTATCTTTTTCTCCACAAAAAATTTTTTTATAATCATTTAAATTATAATTTTCTTTTATGACTTTTTTATTGAAATTAATTAAATTTTTTTTTATAAAATCTTCAGCAGTTGATTTTGATGTTGTCACACTTAAACGATCTTTATGATCAACAATTACTAAAAATATATCCACATCACAAAGCAATGAAAGTTCCATAACTTTTTTTATTAATCCTTTTTTCCTTTTATAATATGTTATTTGACTATTCAGTCTATTTTCTATTTTTGCTATTTCTATTTTCCTTTTTCCCATATTTTTCCTATGTTCATTACCCTTTGAATTTATGGATTTTTTTAACATTTCTTCTACTCAATTTTTTAATTAGAATAAATATTACAATAATTTTATTAATGAGGAATAATATTAATTATTATAATTTAAAAGATTAAAAATATTTAAACAATATTACAAATATTTGGTTCATATCTTCAAACTTAATATAATGAACAAAACAATAATATTAAATTTTCCAAATCTTTTTTAATGGAAATAATGAGGAAGGCAATTAAAAAAATATTCAAAGACAAATAATTAAAAATTACTTTTTAAATAATATATAATAATTTTCAGCGGAAAAATACCTAAAAAAGAAAGTTTTAAATTTTTAGATGTTATATATTAATTTGAAATTTTAATCAATAATTTTTGAATTAAATACATGAATAAAACTAATCATTATATAAATAAAGAAAATAATAATTAAACATCAATAAAAATTAATATTTAATTGCAATCTTTTTTAATTATAATTAAAAAAATGAGAACTTTCTTTGTATTAATGCTTATTGCATTAACATCTAGTAAAATTTTCTTGAATAATCAAGTGAATTTAAAAGAATCATTGAATCTTCAGAGTGGAAATGATGATGCTTACACTTATCTTTCTGAAATTATTAAATATATAAATGAAACAACTTCAGGATTAATGAATTTCATTGAAACAAATATAAATGAGCAATTATATGAAAATTTAAAAAATTATTCTAGTATTATAACTCTCTTACAAAAAAATACATATTACCAAATTAGAGTTAAAATGAAAAATTATTATATCCAATTTTTGAAAAAAATCAAAGAATTTGACTTTAAACCTGTTTTCGATCTTATTCTCAATGAAATTCAAGAATTTTTAGATTTTTCAAATAAAACACAATTTAATGAATTCACAGAAAAATTATTAGTTAATGTAAGAAATGACCTCCAACAATTTAAAGAAGAGATGACAAAAACAAAAAGGATTCAAAAGCATTTTGAAAGGATTAGGCTTGAGCTTAAGGATTTCAATGAAGAAAAAATAGCTTTATCTTTAATTGAATCTTTAGATAATTTAAGAAAACAATATTCTAAAATTACAGAAAATGAATTAAAAAATGATATTTTTAATGAAATAATTAAATTAATTAAACAAAAAGCAAAAATAAGAGAATCTATTGTGGAGTTTTTTGATACGATTAAAACTGGAATTGAAATTGGAAAATTAAATATAACAAAAGTATGTTCTAATATAGATTTTAACGATATTAATGATAATGTCTTTTTATATATCAAAGAACTAGATGTTAACCAATTTATTGAAGTTCTAAAATATTTATTAACAAGAATCAAAAATATTTTTTCTTCTCAAGAAAAAAATAGTATTAAAAATTTATTGAACCAATTATTAAATGAAATTAATATTGAATTCATTCCTTCTCAAATAAGACATAAAATATATGAAATCTTTGAAAAGGTTTTAGATGGTAAATATATTCAAGACAAATATGATTTTAAATTAATAATGGATATACATCAATGGTGTATATCCTTTATCCAAAACATAAAGACGAAAGATGAATTATTAGATTCATTAAGAAATTTAATGGAGAAACTTAGACCATTGGATTTACATACCCCTCTAGATACATTGGCCTACTATATTAAAAGAAATATTTCTATTGGTTTTAAATTTATTAATATTATGATAGAAATAGGCAGCACAATTTTCTATAATTTAGCTAAAATTTAAAAATATTTTTAAACATCAATTAAATAGCATAAATTATTATTAAGAGTAGTAATTTAACAAAACTCTTTGAATAATAAATTTTTTTATTAAATAAAATAATTTCTTATTTTAAGATTATAAAAAATTTTGAAAATTAATTATTAAACATCAATAAAAATTAATATTTAATTGCAATCTTTTTTAATTATAATTAAAAAAATGAGAAAATTCATTGCTTTAATGCTTATTGGGTTGGTTTTGAACAATCAATTCTTAGAGCATAACATACAATTAAGAAAAACAAAAGAATATAATATTAAACAAGTTGTGGATTTGGCGACAGAATATTTTGAAAAAGGAATTAATTTATATCTGAGTTATTGTAAAAAAACAACTGAATATTATGAAGCAAAAGAATATGAAAAATTTTTTACTAAATTAATTCAGGCAATTCAAAGTTTAAAGGATTATTTAGCAAAATATGGTTTTAATCAATTAAGCGAAATTTATGTTGAATATTTTGAAAAATTTAAAAAATGGTTAATCAACTTTAATATAGATATTATAATAGATTTAATTAAAAATAACATTGACGCTGAAAGAAAATTTTTTGCAAATAATTATTTTGATGATAAAATTGAATCATTAATATTACCTATTAGACAATCTTTCTTTTCTCTTTCTTTTTCTCAATTTGAATACTCATTTTATAGAGGCTATTATGATTTTTTAAGAGAATTCAATAAAATAGATATTAAAGATGATATTCAAAGATTTGGAAAAGCAGTAAAAAAAGGACTGAAAACATTTGATGAAAAAGAATTTAGGAGGACATTTGAAAATTTAAAATATGAATATAACCGATTTTTAACTAAACTTAAAAGGAACCTAAATGTAGCAGAGAGTCAAATTGTGGAGGAAATTCAAAATTTCAAGAAAAACATAGACTCAACAATGATACTTAGTGAAAGAGATAAAGATGAAATCCTAAACATGTATAAGAAAATTAAAAGCTTTGTTATAGAACTTGATATTGACTCATTAATGAAATTAATTAAGAATATTCTTCAATATTATGTTACAAAAATCTCAAGGAAGAATTTAGAACTATATTTTAAACAATTAAAAGATTTCTTTGAATCTTTTAAGGGATATATAAATAAAGAATATTACAATTATTTAATAAATTATTATGACCTTTTAGTTGAAAAATCTAAAAAAGCAGCAGATAGTATTAATGTAGATACAATTTCTAACCAAATTGAAAAAATTCTTACTTCAATTCAAGAATTTTGTAAAAATACAGAACAAAATCAAATGAAGACATATATTGAAGAAGGTTTTAATCTTATTAAAGAGTACATTAAGGGTTTTGATTTTGAAGGTAAATTTAAAGAATATTATGGATATTTTAAAAGGATGATTGATGTGTTTCTACAATTTAATTTTGGTTTTATTTCTACTATATTCACTTTAATTTACAAGACAGCTCAAGCTCTTTATGATTCTATTCCTAATAACTATAATAACAATAATTTCGTAATTTATGATGATAATTTCTTTAGTTAAAAAAGATAAATAAAAAAAAAGATTATTAAGAGTAGTAATTTAAAAAACTTTTATTTTAATCATTTTTATCTTTTTCTTAAATATTTTTTAGATTTAAAAAAAATTTTAAATAAAATAATATCAAATTATTTTCTTATATATTTGAATTAGAATATAATTCATAGAATATTCCACTTTTTTTCTTAAGTAAATTATCAGGTGAATCAAAATCTTCAAGTTTTCCATGATCTAAACTTAAAATGTAATCATATTTAATGATAGTTTTAATTCTATGTGCAATAGTTATAACAGTACTTCCTTTAAGTAATATATCAATAGACCTTTGAATTATTTCTTCTGTTTCATAATCTATACTTGCAGTAGCTTCATCCATTATAATAATTTTACTTTTTCTTAAAATAGCTCTAGTAATACAAATTAATTGTTTTTCACCAACACTTAAATTTCCTCCTCCTTCAGAAATTTCTTGATTAAGACCATTTTTATTTTTTTCAATAATATATCTAAAACCAATTTTTTTCATAATATCAATAATATTTTCATCAGAATAAATATTTAAAGGGTCAATATTATATTTTAAAGTACCTTCAATTAAAGCTGGATCTTGTGGAATAATAGTTAAACTTTTTCTTAAAGTATCTAATCCAATTGTAGAAATATCAATATCATCTATTAAAATTTTTCCTTTAAAAGCTTCTAAAATTCTAAATAAACATAATGTAATTGTACTTTTTCCTGAACCTGTTCTTCCTACAATTCCTACTTTCTTTCCTGCTTCTATTTTAAAAGTTAAATTTGATAAAACAATATCTGTATCTGGTCTATATTTCACTGAAAAATCTATAAATTCTATTTTTCCATTTTGAGGCCAATTTACTAATGCTTTATCTTCTTTTTTTTTTTTTGGTTTTTCACTTGGAATTTTTGTATAATTTAAACATCTTTCAAAACTAATCATTGAATTTTCTAATCTTGAAATTTGACGAATTCCTCTTATTAAATTATTTTGTAAATTTATACTATATGTTAATAATAATCCAATTACTTTTGCTGAAAAACTATCTTTAAATAAAAATGTAAAACATAATAAAAATAAAAGAAAAGAAAAACTCATTAAATCAAGTATTAAATCAAACCATTGAGAAGTACCATAAATTATAATTTTAACTTTTAAATTTTCATCAGATCTTTCTAGATATTTATCTAAATATTCTTTATTAAAATCATAAGCTCTAATAGTTAAAGCTCCTGGAATAGTTTCATTCAATAAATTTAACAGTGGTGATCTAACTGCAGCTTCCATTCTTGTTAATTGTCTTGAACAATTTAAATAAAATTTACTTAATTTATATCCAGAAATAAGTAAAATAGGTAAGAAAATTAAACAAGAAGGTTGATAAATTGAACAAACAAAAATTGCAGAAAGAAATGAAATTAAACAAGAAAAAAAATCAGTTAAAGATCTCATAATATTATTATCAACTTCATTTATATCTTTACTTAATCTATTAAAAATTTGACCTTTTGGTATTGTTTCATGAAAAGTACAAATTGGAGCTTTAATTAAATATTCAACCATTTCTTTATGAATAATTCCACTTAAATGTAATGCTGCTCTTGAAGTTAAAATTGAATTAAAATAATTAAATAATCCACCTAAAATTCCAAAAGAACAATAAATAATAAAATATTTATTATTTGTATTTTTATTTTGATGTTCTGACCAATAACCTAACCAAATATCACTTCCTCCTCTTAAAGCATTTATTATTATTAAAAATAAAATATAGAATAAAATTATTATAATTCCTCCAATATAAGTAATATATTTTTGATAAACCTCTAATTTTACTTCTTCTGCTTTTAATTCTTCATCTTGTGTAATTCTTTTTATTTCATTATGTTTATTTTCAATTTCTTCATCTTCTGATTCATCTTCTGCTTCTAAAAATTCTTTTCTTTGTAAAGCAGAACTTTTTCTTTGTAAAGGATTTTTAGATTTTTCATAGAAATCTTTATAAAAATATTCTTTTTTTATTTCTTCATAATTTCCAATCCAACTAATTTCACCTTCATTCATATAAATAATTCTATCAGCAAAAGCTACATATTGTAAAGCATGAGTAACTAAAATCCTAGTTTTACCTTTTAAATAATTTATAATACAATTTTTCATAATTTTCATACCAACATTAGCATCAAGAGCACTAATAGGATCATCTAAAAAATAAATATCTTTATCAGCATAAAGTGCTCTTGCTAAAGCAATTCTTGCTTTTTGTCCTCCACTCAAATTTACTCCTTTTTCTCCTATTTCTGTTAAATCTCCTCCACTTAAAATTTCTAAATCACTTTTTAATTCTGTTATATCTATAATTTTCTTATATTTTGTATCATCTGGTTTTTGAAAAAATAATATATTATTTCTTACTGTTGCATTTTGAATCCATGGTATTTGACGAACATATGAAATTGAACCATTAACATATATTTTTGAATTTTTTTTTGTTGGTAACATATTATTTAATATTGCTTGAAGTAAAGATGATTTTCCACTTCCTACTTCTCCTATTACTACTATAAATTCACCTTTTTTTATTTCAAAATTTAAATTTTTTAATACTTCTTCTGGCTCATTTTGCTTTATTAATTCCGATTTTTTTTTTCTTATTGATTTCTTTTTTCCAAATGTTATTTTACTTTCTTTTTTTTGTAATTTTATATTTTGTTTTTCAGTATTATTTTCATCTTCAAATTCAAGTCCCCATGAATAAAAACCATTTTCAACTTTAATTGCAATATTATTATCATCTAATTCTTTTGAATTTTTTACAACATTTTCAGGATTAATTTCATCTTGATTTAAAAATGTTTCAATTCTTCCCATAGAAACTACAGTTTGAAGGAATAAATTAAATATCATAGGAATCATCATTAAAGGCATTTGAAGAGAAGCTAATATATTTAAACAAGTAAAAATATCTTCTATTTTCATTTTATTATTTATATATTGATAAGCCCCTATACAAACTGCTGATGTGGCAACTGGACTTAAATAACCAATTCCTTGAGCAATATTAAATAATTTATTCATATTTCTCATTATATTTAATTCATTATCTCTTGCATTATTTATTCTATTTTTAAATTCATCTTCCCAAGAATATAATTTCAATATTTTTATATTATTAAATGTTTCTGTTATTATTCTCATACGAGAATCTCTTGATGAGGAAATTTTTTTCATATAAAAATTTATTGTTTGGAAAAAACAACTTGTAAAAATAGAAAATAATATCATTGAGAAAATTCCATAAAGAAATGCAATACCCATAAATTTAAATAACATATATGAATATGCAATAATTAAAATAGGCATTGTTAAAACATCTGGTGATAATAACATTAAAACAGTTAATTTTTGTGAATCTACTTGAATAAAATTTGTTATTTCACCTGTTGTTGCTTTTTTTTTCATACTTGATGGAGAAACTTTTAATAATTTTCCATAAATTAAACTACTTATTTCTGTTCCAGATTTATATCCTAAAAACATTTGATTTTCAAAGCATTTTCTTTGAAGAAAAATTTCTAAAAATTTACAAATTAAATATATTAATCCAACTTCAATATGAGTAAATTTACTAAAAAATGTTTTTTCTTTTTCTTCATTATTTGATGAAAATTTTGTCATAAATTCTCTAAATATTGTAACTTGTAGAATATTAAGAACACTTCTTACAACACTTAAAAATAATATTATAATAATATATTGAATATTCGCTCTAAATCCTGTTTTAAGTAATGCCATACTTTTTATTAATTTATATTCTTTATTATCCCAAATATCTTTTATTGAAGAAAGATAATTTCTACTTGTATAATCTCCTTTTAATTTTCCTAAATATTCAGATTTTAAATTTAAATATTGAGATAGTTTTATTATTTTATAAGCCCAATAATATATTAAACTTGAAAAAAAATTTGATGATGAATATGGATCTTTGTCTATAAAACCATATTCTTTTACTTTTTCAGGATATTCTTCTTCCATTTTTTCTATCTCTTGTTCATCTAGCTTTGAATTTTTTACTAAAAGGTTTTCATTTTTATTTATTTCTTCCATGTATTTAATTTAATAATTTCTTTAATGTAATTATATATTTTTTTGATCTTATACATGATTTACTATTATGTTGTTATTATTTTATTTTTAAAGTTTTTTTTATTATTATTTTATATTATAATAATAAAATTTAAAAATTAACTGAATGACTATTGAACTTCAAAAATTTTATTGTTCTTATTATTAATCATAAAAAAAATAAAATCTTATAATTATAAATATTTTAATTCAATAAATAAAAGAATAAAATACAATGTTACATATTTTTAAAATAAAATGTTTGAAAATTAAAAAGTTATTTTTAAAAACTAGTAATATAAAAAATTAATAACCACTTCGATACCATCCTACATCTCTAACTATATTAAGCCACCAATAAATCCAAATTTTTTGAATGAAAGGATAATAAAACAATCCTAGAATAAGAGGAATTAACATTAAAACACACATTGGAATAAGAAAAACAAGAAAAGAAAAAATCATAATACAAATAAAAAAGTAATAAAACAAACATTCAAAACAATCTCCTATAATAACTAAATCTCTTGATATAGAATCGAATTTTTTAAAAGCAATAGAGTGAAATCCAATAAATAAATATTGTAAACAATATAAAATTTTGAAAACTAAATTAATTTCTTTAAAAGATCTCAGAGGATTATTAGGATCAATATTATTACGATAATTATAAAATCTGAAAGGAATTAAACCTTGTGGTTCTCTCCAATAATTTTCAATTCTATAATTATTATATCTATTATTATTAGATAGTGGTCTTCCATTTTCAAGAACTCTTTTAATATCTTCTTCACTTGTTGGTTTATAAAATTGAAGTCCATTACATTTTCCTTGATAAAAATGATTAGAAGAATATTTTCCATTACATAACCAACACCATTGATATTTACATTCAGCACATGTCATATGATTACATCCTTCATTTTTTTCTGTCCAAATTTTACAATTTGGACATTGTTTTATTATTTTTCCTTTTTTCCATATTTTAAAATCTTCTTCATCTTTTTTTTCACATTCTTCGTTTCCATGCCAATTTCTTAAACAATTAAAACAAAATTTATGTCCATTTTTACATATTACATATTTATTATTATTTTTTTTTTCTGCATATGAATCACAATTTTTTTGAGGACAAAATTTTTTGTTTTTATCATTTAATATTTCCATTTTTAAAGAAAATTTATTGAATTTTTCCATTAATTTTTTATTGTCTTTTATTATTCTTTTTATAAATTCTTCGGTTAAATTTTCTTTACATTTATAATTCATACATTTTATATTTCCAAATCCTTCATCAATTTTACTTTGAAGATAGCTAAACCAACAATGAGAACAATATGTATCATTACATTTATTAAATTTTATTATTTCAGGAGAATCTGAATCAAATGAATCTCCACATATAGGACAAATAAATCCATTAAAATTACTTAATTTTATAGAAGAATCTTTTATTTCATTATTTTTTTTTAATTCATTTTCATTTGAACCTTCTTCTGTAAATTCTTCTGGTAAATAATCTGAATGATTTTGAGGTAATTTTCCACATATATAACATGTGTTTTTATTGTGTTTATAATCTTTGAAAAAATTATGATAATATATTCCATTTTCTTCTGTCATAAAATTTATTGATTGTTCTATACTTTGTGGTTTTAAAAAGGCATAAACTTTTTTTATCATTATATGATTAAATCCCATATTTTCTAATATTTTGAAATCTTCGTTATATGATGAATCTGTTAATAAGGATTCTCTACTAAAGTCACTTAAGTTATTTATTTCTAAAAGCGAATCGTTCATTTTTATACTTTATAATTATAAATTTATTTCATATTATATATTATTATTTTTTCTTGTTGAGTTTGGAAAATTGAGGGATGGAAAATATTTTAAATTTAATAAATTTAAAGATATTAATTATAGATTAAATGTTTTAAAAATATTTTTGAAATATTTAATAAAGATATCAACATTTATTTTTAATGAAATTTTTTATACAACATAAATTTTCAAAAGTTTGAAAAAATTATTTTTAATTAATTTAATATATAAAAAACTTATTAATATTGTCTAAAAACTTATATAATAATTTCAAAAGATGGATCAATTTTTGATAAAATTTTATTATTTAAAGTATTTATTTGACGAGACATTCTATTTTGAGGTTCAAGATTCCAACTAAATTCTTTAATTAAATCTTTATCCATATTTTCTTCAAAAAATTTAGAATTATGATTAACATTAATAATTCCGTGAATTTCATTTTTCATTTTTTCATTTGAACTAAAAGTTTGATCTATTAATTGTACTTCCCTTGAAAAAGCATATTTTCCTTCATTAATTTTATTTAAATTATCAAGATATATTTTATTTTTATTATTTTTATATTTTTCATTTACTCTAGTTATTGCTTCAATTAAATCTTCATTTTCTTTAAAACCATATATTTCAAATAAAGAATTATATATTCTTTTCTTTTTTTTAGAATATATTTTATCCATACTTAAAAATCTTTTTTCTATTTTATTATCTATTTTAATGTTGTTATTCCTCGAAAATTTAATTTTAAAATGTGATTTATTTGATTTTTCTTTTTTATTTTCTTCTTCTTCTTCTTCATTTTTTTCTTTTGAAAATATATAAATTAAAAAATTATCATCTTTTTTTTCTTTATAATATTGAATAAAAGGTTCTAAATTTGTTAAAGTTTCAATTTTTTTTTTCTTAATTTCATTATTTAAATTATTAATTTTATCCATATTAAACAAAAATTTACATCTTAATTCCAATTCATTGATAGTAATAGAATTTTTAACTTGATTATTAAAAAAAGTATAGTATAAACTTTTCCACATTGTTCCAGTTTTATCATCTTCTAATTCTTTTTTTTTAATAATAATTTTTTTTCTAAAATTTTCATATCTTTTATGTTTAAATTTAATATCATCAATTGATAAAAAATCTTTTTTTTCTGAATTAAAATCATCAAAAGAATCATCTTCACCAACTGAATCACTTGATGAATTTAAATGACTTTCAATACTTTCTGTAAAAGGAATTTTTTTAATATACATTTAAATTATTTTATTTTTATTTATTAAATTTAAATGGATAGTGATGAATATGCTCAATTAAATCAAAAAAATGATTCACCTCAAAAAAGTTTTATGCTTAAAATATTAATAATAAATAACTTTATTTTGATTTTGAATATTTTTGGAGGAAATTTTTTTGAATATGATTTTGATTTTTTTTTTCAAATATTTCTTTCAGAATCATATATAATTTTTATATGGAGTCAAGTTAGAGATGATTATCAATCAAAACATTTTATTTTAACATATATTTTTAGTTTCATTCTTGTTATATATGTTTCTTCTTGTATTTTACCTGTTTTTTCATTTTTAGTATTGCTATCTAAATTTCAAATTGGATGGATTTGTTTTTTTGAAGGAACTTCTTTTATTACTCCTATTATTGTTAGTTTTTTCTTTTTTATGAACAAAAGTTATTATGAAAACCAAATAAAAAAAATTAATGGTGAAAATGGTTATATTTCTACTTCATTAAATTCTTAAATGTATTATATTTATTAAGAAACTAATTTAAAATAAGAAATTAATTTACTGATAATTTTTTTTATTATTAATTTATTTATGAATATTTTTAGAAAAAAAATAATATAATATATATGATAATCATTAAAAGTGAAAAGTACAATTTTCACATTTTGTTGGTAAACTTAACATTTTGATATTATAATAATAAAAAGAAAAAGAAAAATTATTTCCACATTTTTCACAAGTAGAATTTACTTGAGAATTTGAAATTATTTTATTACAATCATTGCAACATTTTCCTATACCTATTATAGGAATTTTACAACATTCGCATAATTTAATTTCTGTGGTTTTATCTTTTAAAAAAAAATCTGTAGTAATTTCAATTTTTTTTTTTATTCTTTTAGGATTAACTAATTTTAATTTATAACATATTTCGTTGCAATAATGAGAAATAAAAAATTTCATTATATTTTTATAATCATCTTTTTGATTTTTATAAAAATTAAAATTAGAAATTAATTTATTTTTTTCATTTACTGATAAATTAGTAATAAGTACATTTCCTTCTGAAAATTGAAAGGAAAAATGAGAAAAAGCATCTAACATATTTTTAGAAGGAATAACAATATCTTCAGAAGAAAAAGATAAATTATTTGAACATAATAGATAATTCAATGGAAAATGTTCATTTGAATTTTTTAAAATTTCAATAATAGAATAATTCTTAAATTTAATAAATTGTTTTGATAAAGGATATTCTTCGAAAATTCTTTTATTAAATGAATCTACAATATAAGAACAAATTGTAGATTTTAATAAAAAACTTTCTATAAATAAATTTATATCATTAAATTCTTTTGATTTAATTTGTTGTGGAATTGAACAATCAAAATAGATATTTCTTATTTTATCTTGTGCTACGAAATCATATGTTTTTCCCACAACATCTATTTCAAATAAATCTAAAAATTTAATTGTTGATTGAAAATAATTTTTTTGATATAATACTTTATTCCAATTAATTAATAAATTTAAATTAGAAGATAATTGAACAGAATAAAAATTAACATTATATTCTTTTTCTCTAAAATTCTGAAAAAATTCAGAATTTAAACTAACTTGTATATTATAATTATCAATAATATCATTTTTTTCAATATCAATCGAATTATTATTACCATTTTTCTTAACATTATTATTATTTAAATTAAGAGAATCTAACCTATTAATAAAATCAAATATTTTTTGTTCATTTTCATTTAAATTTAAATTTTCAATTTGAGCAATAATATTATCTTTATTATCATCGATTTTAAAATTATCATTATAATTAGAATAATATTTTTTAACAATCATTTCAATAGTTTGATTTCTAAAATTATCAATCACTTCTTCAAATTTAATTTTATCATAAGTAGCATTAGTTAAAGTTAAACTAGCAGAAAACGCAACAAAAAAAGAAAATTTATTAACAGAATTTCCCAGATTTTCAATATGAAATTTATTATCATCAGAATAAATATCTTTCATAATATTAAACATAATTTTTGTAGAATCATTAATTTCAATACAATAAAGAGTAATATTTTTATTTTTAAAATCTTTAATAAGATTTTCTAAAATTAATCCTTTAGGATCACCATCTTTATATTTATCATAAGTAATTTTATGATATTTTCTTCCATGACAAGGAGCATCACAAACTAAAACAGCATATTTAGCATTAGATAGCCAATTCATTTTTAAAGCAATATTAAAAGCTCCAACAACATCTTCTGGTTCATCTCCTCCTCCATAACAATCTATATCAGATATAAATTTTTTTACATCATTAACATTATTTGTAAAATCTAAAGAAACATAATGTCCTTTTAATTCATTTAACTCTGTAAAATCTCTATAACCTACAAAACTTATTCTTATTTGAGAACCTGGATTATTTTCTATTATTTCATCTATTATATTTGTTATATTTTCTTTTGCTTCTTTTAACCACATTCCCATTGATCCTGTTATATCCATTATAAACATTATATCTAATGTTGTGTCTTTAAATATTGTTTTTTCATATTCTAATAATATATTAAAATCATTCTTTAATTGATTTATTTTTTCATTTATATTTTTTAATTGAATTTCTGATAATGATATTTGAAAGGATGATATTTTTTTTTCTTTTTCTTCTTTTTCTCTTTGAAATATATTTTTCTTTGATATTATTATTTTTTTTTCTTTTGGAGTTTTTGAATTTGATTTTGAACGAGAACGTTCTCTATTATTTGATGAATGATTTATTATTGGACTTATATATTCAAATGAAAATTTATGCCTTCTAAGCTTTCTAGGAGGAGTTTTTATTCGATTATCTATTTCATCGTTTATTTCCATTTTTTCTTCTTTCATTTTATTTATTTATATAGACAATTATTTTAATAAATTATAATGAATTTCTTAATTATTTTACTTTTTTATATTCTTTTTATTATTTTGTTTTTATACAAAATTAAGTTTTCTCGTATTTCTTTTTTTTGTTAAATTGCTTTATTCTAGAAATTTTATTTATAATGTATATAATAATATTATGTATTAGAATTTATAAAATATAATTAAATTAAAAATAATTTTTTTCTTCGATTATTTTAAAAGTCCTTAAAAAAAAACTAAAAAAAAAAATAAAAAATACATAAATAAAACTAAAAAATAAACATTAATTAAATGTATGACTTTATAACAGGAAAAAACGAAGATCCGGAGCAAAAATATTTAATTCTTCAGAAATTAGGAGAAGGGAATTATGGAAGTGTATATAAAATACAAAATAAAAAAACAAAGGAAATATTTGCAGCAAAAATATCAACAATATTAAAATCAAATATAGAAAATTACAAAAAAGAAATTAACGTCTTAAAACAATGTAATAGTCCTTATATAATAAAATATAAAAATTCCTATATAAAAAACAATAAAATATGGATAATAATAGAATATTGTGAAGGAGGCTCAATATTAGATTTAATGAATATAACAAAGAAAAAATTAACAGAAGAACAAATATCAAAAATAATAAAAATGGTATTAAAAGGATTAATATATTTACATTCTCAGAAAAAAATACATAGAGATATAAAAGCAGGAAACATATTAATAACAAAAAAAGGATTAATTAAATTAGGTGATTTTGGAGTTTCTGCTCAATTAATGCATTCTCATAGTAAAAAAATAAGTAAAATAGGAACTCCATATTGGATGAGTCCTGAAGTAATTTCTCAAAATAATTATGATAATAAATGTGATATTTGGTCTTTAGGAATAACTTGTATTGAATTAGCAGAAGGAAATCCTCCTTATTCTAATATAAGAACTTTTCTTGTTATGAAAAAAATTATTACTAATCCTCCAAAAGGATTAACTTATCCTAATTTATGGTCTAATGAATTTAATGATTTTGTTTGTAAATGTCTTGTTTTTGATCATCTTAAAAGACCCTCTGCTAAAGATTTAATTAATCATAAATTTATAAAAATGTATGATAAAGGAAATAATATTCTTGAAAATCTTATTAAAGACTCTTTAAATGATATTGAAAATTTTAGAGAAAAAATTAATCTTAAATTTAAAGGAAATTTACAAATTGATAATTCAGATTTTAGTGAATGTGAAGATGAAGATGATAGTGATGATAATAGTTATAATAATAATAATTATTATTATAATAATTATAATTGTAATTATAATAATAATAATAATAATAATAATAATTATAATTGTAATTTTAATAATAATAATAATAATGATTTAGATGATTTTTCAGAACAAGAAAATGAAAGTAATAGTGTTATTTATAAAGAAAATGGAGAAGATGATAATTTAGATAATGTTATTAATGATAACATTGATAATATGGGAAGTATTATTATTAAAGATGATGATAATTTGAATGATCATAATTATGGAATTGGACAAGAAGAAAATTATAATAAATGTAATGGAAAAAGTGCTTGTAATTTAATGAATGGATTTAATTATAATTATATGGATTTAATTAATAAATATGGAATGAATGGTTTGAGTTATGAAGAAAAAAAAGAAAAAACTATTCAAGAAAAAGAAAGTTTTCATCATCAGAAAAAAAGTAATGGAAATAATATAAATATAATAAATCAGGAAAATAAAAAAATATCGAATGGAGGAAATTCAACAGCATCAAATAGTGTAAATATAAATAAAGAACCAAAACAAAATAATAATAATAATATTAATATTAATAATAATATTAATATTAATAATAATAACAATACTAATAATATAAATAATAATACTAATACTAATATTAATAAAGTAATTCCTTTAAATAAATTTCATAGACCACCATTATCAAGTATAGTTTCATCAAGAGCTAAGAAAAATAAGAGTGAATTACCAAAAAATTCATATGGTAATGAAATAAATTTAACAGAAGAAGAAATTCAATCTTTAGTAAATGATTCAGAAATAAATGAAAATACTCTTCCTGAATTAATTACCCATTTAGCTGGAATGGAAAATTTAATGAATAGAGAAATTCAAGCAATTAAAGATAAATATTTACCTATGATTAAAAAACATAAAGAATCTATTACTTTTTTAAAAGAAAATCCTCATTTGAGAAATTTAAAAGAATATAATGAATTTACTAAATTTAAAAATAAAATTAAATGCCAAAGCACTACTAATTTTGATGAAGAAAATGCTAATACAAGTAGTGTTTATATTTTAAATACTATTAAAATTGAAAAATATAAATCTAATAATATTAAAGAAATTAATAAAGGGTTTAAAAAGAAGAAAAAATAATTATTATCACCATTTGAGAATTTAAAATAAGTTTTTTGTTTTATTTATAAATAAAATGTGATTTATAAATTAGTTAATCATTTTTTAAATATTAAGATATTATTATACACTAAATAAAAATAAAAATATAAATTATATTATACAAAAGAAGGAGTAGAATTATTTTTTATATGTTTTTTAATTTTAACAGCTTTTCCAAAAATACTTGTGGGTGAATCTTCAATTTTTTTTTTCAATAAATCTATAATTTCTTTTTTACTTAAAAGAGAAGCATTATCATAAATATTAATATTATTATTATTATGATTAATACTACTTTGTTTCTGATTGGTAATAAAAGTTTGTTGTTTTTTATTTTTCTTTTTTTGTTTATAAGATTTACTGAATTTAAAAAGTATACTTGCTTTATTATGTTTATCTTTAATTTGATCTTCTCTAATTTTTTTTAAATTAATTTTAAAAGTTTTTGCAGTATTATATAAATTTAACATTGACATATCTTTCATTGAACTTGATATATTTGCAGTAGAATTCATAGAATTTATAACACTTGTTTTAGTTGATAATATATTTGAATCTTTTCTACTTATTGGATTTTTTACAATACTATATGTATCACAAAAACTTTCAGTAGTATGTTCTAAATCTTCTTTTTTTTCTAATAATTGTCTTTTTCTTATTTTACCTAATTCTTTAAAAAATTTATTATATTTATTTGTTTTTAATGGTGTTGAAGATTTTTTTTCTTCTTTTTCTTTATACTTATATTTATTTTTTATTTCTGTAATTTTTTGATTTAAATAAAGTGAATAATTTCTTTCTAAAGCATTTGTATTTTTTCTTTTTACATAATTAATTAAACCATCATTAAATTTTTTATTTGCAAATTTTTGAATAATAGGATTTTTACATTGAGCAGAAAAAACTTGTCCTCTAAAAGGTGAAAAACCATAAATTACTAAATCATTAATAAAATCATTTTTTATTTCATTATAATAAATATGTCTTCTTAATTTTGAAAAAGAAAAATTCTTTGAGTCTGGTTTAAATTTATAATCTAAGAATTCTTTATATTTATCTAAAGAATTTAATCTTTTTGTTATTAAAGGCATACTCATTTAAAAAAAGAAGTTAATAAAATTATAAAATTTATAAATTTATTTATTTATAAAATAAAATTAACTAATCATAAAATCTCCCTTTCATATTTATTTTTTATTATATAATTTTTTTACATTTAACATTATTTTCTAAATATTACAAAATATAGATAAAATAAATGCTTAAATTTAATCATTTATTCTTTTTAATTTGTACGAAGTAAGTTGATTGATATATAACCAACAAAAAAAATTTTGGCATATATCAGCAACTTCTTTTTGTTTATTTTTTAAATCATCAATTAATAATATATATACAGAAACAAAATCTTCAATCATTTCTGGAATTTCTTCACAAGTATTATCTAAGCAAAAATCTTGATTAATTGTAATTTTTATATTTTCTCTTTTAAAATTCATTTGATTATTTTTATAATCCCAACCTACCATATTTAAATATTCTCTTAAAAAAAAAGCAACATTAATTAATAAATATTTAAATTCTTCATCATTTGTTATTTTAATTAATCTAATTAAATATATTATAATTACTTGATATATATTATTATCTTTTCCAGGAATAGAATTAAATTCGATTTTTTTAAAATTATTTGATAATATAATAATAAATGGGTCATAATCAAAATGATAGCTTTTTTGATAAAATCTTGAATTTTTATTTAAAATATATTTTTCAGTAATTTTTTGAAAAGAATTAATTATATAATTTAAAGTTTTAGAAATATCATTATTATTATTAATAGGTATGTTACTTTGATTATATTTAAAACAATATTTATTTGAAGAACTTTTTTTTGAAGTAAATATTGTTGGTTTATCTGTTATTGGAATTATATCATGTTTATTTCTATTATGTGTATATAATGCTGGATAAGATAAATATGATTTTTTACATATTTGACATTGAAATGTTCTTCCATTTAAATCAAATTTTCCTTTTCTTTTTTTACTTTTCTTTTTCTTTTTATTTTCTTTTTCATTTATATGATTTTCTTTTATATTTTCTTTTTTTTCTGTTTCTGTTTCTTTTTCTTCTTCATTTTTAATCATTAATTTTAAATGATTTTTTTTTTCTCCTTTTTTCAAATCTTTGTAATGATTTTATAACAATTAAAAAAGAAAAATAAATAAAACTTTTACTTTTAAAAATAAAAAAAAATAATAATAATAATAATAATCTAATTTATTTTTTATTTTTTTTCTTATTTAAATCCCTTAAAATATTATCTTTTCTTTTTTGAATATTATTATCTCTAATTTCTTTATATTGATATCTATCTCTAATATTTTTAAAAGCATGATAAAAAACATCTTTTTGTTGAGTAGAATTTTTTTCTTTTTTAACTTCAATAAGATTTTCAGTATTATTATTATTAGTAGAAATACCCATTAAATTTAATTTTAATTTCATAGTATTTTCATTAGTATCTCCTTGATAATCATTACTTAATCTATCTGGAGAACCCATTAAATTTTTGGGAGAAGATCTTAAATTATTAGATAATTCACTTATATTTTTTCTATTATTATTATTATTATTTGAAGAAAATTCATATGACATTTTATCAAAAGTTGGAAATTCATCACTATTATATTTTTGTAATATTTTCTTTAATGATAATCCTTTCTTATATGAAAATACTAAATTAGGATAACATTTAAATAATACATCTCTTATTCTATATATTACTATTACTCTATCTTTTAATTCTATTTTTGTTATTGGTTCTGGTCCTTCTATTTTTGGTTCTTCTTCTTCTGGTTCATTTTTTCCTTTTTTTTTATCATTTTTTTTATTTTTATCATCTTTTTTATCTTCTTTTTTATTTTTATCATTTTTTTTATTTTTTTCTTCTTTCTTTTCTTCTTCTTTTTCATTTTTCATTTCTTCATTCAAATTAGAAGTAGTTAATAATTTATTATCTTCTTCAATTGGTTTTGGTTTTGGATTACTTTCAATTTGCATAATATTAAAAAAATCTGTAATAGGAGAATTAGGTTTATGTCTTAAAAATTCAGTTCTAATATCTTGAAAATTAATTAAATCCAATAAACTTTTTTTAGGATAAAAAACATCACTTTTTTCACAAATAATAAAAATATAATCTTTATTATATTCCACTAAATATTTATTACTATAAGAAATTTTATAATTAGTTTTATCAGTTTCAGTATTTAATAATAATTTTCCAATTTTTTTTTGTTCTTTAGAATTATAAACACAAATTTTATCCATAGAATCGAAAGAAAAAACAATATAAGGAAAAACAGGTAAAACTAATTGAATAGGTAAAGATTCATAAGGATTATGCATACAATGAAATAATTCTTTTCCATGAATTAATTCATAAATATAAATTTGACCAACAGTAGTTCCACAAGTTAAATAATTTTCACTAATTGAAATAGAAGTTATTTCAAATCTTGAATTTTTTTGTAATAAAAATTTATCTGTATGTAATTCACAATCCCAAACTAAAATTCCTCCATCAATCATTCCTAATGCTAATAAATTATTTTCTTTATTTATATAAGTTTGTCCTGACATTGTTGATATATTAAATAATGTTGTAAATGACATTTCATTTTTTGTTATATCAAATAAATCTATTGGAGACATTGGATTTACTAAAGGTTTTTCTTTTGGTTTTTCTGGCTCTTCTTTTTTATCATTTTTACCTTTTTTATTATCTTTTTTATCATCTTTTTTATTTTTGTCATCTTTTTTATTTTTATCTTCTTTTTCTTTTGTTTCTAATTCTTTTTTTTCTTGATTTTCATTATTTATTAATAAATTACTTTGATTTTTAGGATTTAATATTGTTCTAATATAATTTAAATAATCTCTTTCTTTTTTCTGCATTGATGAATTTAAATTCATTGTATCTTCTATACTTAATGCTATTCCTGTTTTTACTTTTTGAACTTTAAATATTGCTTTCATTTTATCTGTTAAATAAGGATAAAATGAAACATATTTAAAACAAGTTGAATTTGAAAATGCAATATAAATTCCTATTGTTATTGTTGTTGAAGAATATCCTGATGCATTTTTATCTTCTGAAATATATTTTTTTTGAATAAAATGTGTAAATGGATGATTTTTATCATATTTTTGATATAATGATAAATCACCTTTTTCTTCATCAATTTCTGTTTTTATATTATATAATGTTTCATCTATTTTTTCAGGCTCATTATTATTTTTATCTTTTTCATTTTTTCCTTTTTTTGCATCTTTTTTATCATCTTTTTTCTTATCATCTTTTTTATTATTATTTTTCTTTTTATCACTTGCATTTTCATTAGAAACAGCTTCTGTAGGTAAAATAGTAAAATTCTCATTTTCATTACTAACAATTCTATTAATAAAAGTAAATTTATTATTAACATTTGCATTTGTATTATCTCCTTTTTTTTTATCATCTTTTTTATCATCTTTTTTTTCTTCTTTTTTTTCTTCAATTTCTTTTTGAATATTAGAAGTATTACTTTGAGTTAAAGGTAAATCATTAAATTTATATAATCTAACTCCACCTTCATAATCAATAGCACTTAAAAAGAAACCATCTTTAGATAATTTAATATTATTAATTAATAAACTTAAACTCATATTTTCATTAACAATAGGATCAGAAACTTCAGGATTAACAGTATTAATAATACATTCTAAATTCATTTGACTAAAAGAATGATTATAAGCATAAACATATATAAAAACTTCACTTCTACAATTAACTACAATTCTTGTAATATATGTATCAAAATATTTTGTTGAAGAAGTTGCAATACATTCTACTCTATTATTTGAAGTTGAAACTTGAGTTTCTGACATTATTTTATCATTATCCATATCAAATATACATATTTCTCCTTTAAATGTTCCAAATATAAATTTATTCATTTTTGAATGTTTTATATTGTGATTTTGTAGTAAATCTATACATGTTATTTTTTTATCTTGTAATTTTTTTATTGTCATTGGACGAACAAAAACTATATTTTCATCAAAATTTGGAGTTTCTTTTATTTTTTCTAAATCATCTATTGCATTATCTAAATGAGGTAAAAATGTAAAATAAACATATTTTTCTATAAATTTTAATGTATTTGGTAATTTTTGAATGTGTTTTTCTAATTCTATCGAAAATGGATCTACATTTGCATCTATATTTCTAAATAATATTGATTCTTTTTCTTCTGTTTGAGTTTGAGAAAAAAAATCCTGATTTTGAGTTTTTTGCTCTTCCATTTTTTTATTTTTTATATTTTGATATTTCAGTTATTAATTTATTTATATTTAATTAATTAAATTTAGATTTTTTAATATTTAAATTTATAATTTTTTAAAATTAAATTCTTTTTCATATTTAATTTTATTTATTTTTTTATTAAATAAAGGATATTTCTATTTCTTTTTCTTTTTTTATTTTAAAAAATTGGAATATCTTTGAAAGAATTACTTGTTTTTTATATAATTTCTTTAAAGAATTATTATTTTTAATAACAAATAAAATTGAATTAAGTAAATAATCAGGTAAATCATAATAATAAAATTTAGTATTTAAAATTTGAGTTGTATATGGAGGAACAGTTCTAATTTTAAAACTTCTTAAATTTTCATTTTTAGAAATAGCTTTAATAATATCTTCATTAATTAAATTTCTGCATTTTATATTATAATTTTTTAAAAGAAGACTTTTTAACATTTTTCCATTTTTCAAAAGTGAAAGTAAATATGGAATTGATTCTTCAACTTCTTCAGCAGGTTCTAAAATAAAATATAATTTTAATTCTGTTAAATTTGGTAAAAATTTATTATTAATTATTGCATTATTTAATTTTCTAATTGCAGTATGATCTACTTTTCCTAAAGTTAGTAATTTTAAATTCATTGGTATATAATAAAAAAAATGTGAATTTTCATCTTTAAAAATTATTTTATTACATAAAAAAGAAAAATCCTTTAATGGATTTTTAATTAATTCTGATTCGTTGTTATTTATATTAATCAATTCATTTGTTAATATTAATTCATTTATTTCTTCATTTATTTTTAAATAAAATGTTTTTATTTTTTTATTTATTTTTTGATGAATTAAATTCATTATCCGAATATTTTCTATATTATCAGCTGATAATTTTATATATTCTAAATTATTTTTTTTTTTTAAAGTAGATATTAATTCATTAATTAAATTAATAGGTATAGATAAAAATTTATTTATTTCTATTTTTATTAAATTATTTTGTTTTAGGATTTGTAGAAGTTGTTCTAAAATATTAGTCTGATCAATTAATATTTTATTCATTTTAATTTTTGTTAAATTTGTTTTTTTTAATAAAATATCTATTAAATTAATTCTTGTAATACTTATTTGATTCATTTTAATATCCTCTATTTCATTATTATTTATATATTCATATAAAATTTTAAAGACAGAATTTTCATTAATAAAATCTAATTTATTAATTGTTTTTATACTCTTAATACATTTTTTTTTATTTATAAAATGTAAATAAATTCCATTTTTAATTATAGTTTCAACTTGATCTGTTCTTGAAGAAATTATTTTTTCGAAAATTATTTTTTCAATATTATTACAAAAGTGAAAAATAATAAATTCTAATAAAATAAATAAATTTTTAAAAGGAAAATTTTTAACTTCATTAATTCTAATTGTTTTAACATTTGATAATTTATTTATAAGAACAAATTTATTTTCAGAAATTTCTTCCTTAATTAAAATAATAAATCCTCTTAACATTTGAGGAGTTATAGAAAAAATTTGCATTGAATTATCATAAAATATTTTTTTATTATAATTATTATTTGTGTCACTTGATGAAAGATAAGTTTTATATAAAAACTTTTTTTCTTCTAATTTAATTGTTGAATTATTTCCCATAAAATTTTTTTTTTGTTTTTTTGTCATTGTTAAAGTTGAAACAATAGAATAAATTTCATTTAAAGAATTAATTAGTTCATTTTTATTTTTTGTTTGTAATTGTTCAACATTATAAAAAAAAGGAATAAAAGTACTTAAAACATTTTCAATTAAAAACTTATTATTATCATTAATATTCATCATTTTTAATTTTAAAAAAAATATAATATATTAAAAAATTAATTATGAATCATAATTTGAAAAATTATTTTTTTGGTTTTCTTTTTTTTTTATTTTTAAATTTTCAATATATTTTTTAGTTAAATTACCCATTTCAGAAGAAAGAATAATTCCATTTTTTTTAATTGAATCTTTAATAATATCATTAATATTTTCTTGTTCAAATAATTGAAATCTATTAAGTTCTTCAATTTCTTTATTTAAATCATCATTAAGTTTTTTAAAAGATTTATTTTGTTTTTTATTAAATTCATCTCGTAATTTTTGTATTCTTTTATTAAATTCTTCTCTTTCTTTTTTATGTAAAATATTAATTTTTTCAATCATTTCTTCTAATTTTTTTTTTCTTTCATTTTCATATTTTGATAAAATTCCATATTTTTTAATTTCTAATTCATTTGCTAAATCATTTGCTTTTAGAAATTCATTTTTTTTAACACACTTTTCAATTTCTCGATTATATTGTAAAGTTAATTTATTAAAATTAGGTTTCTTTTTATATGTATAAATAAATCCTTCTAAAAAATTATCATATTCTAATTTTTGTTTTTTATCAAAATTTCTTATTAAATTTTTTAATTTATTTTTAAAAGCCTCTTCTTTTAATGCTTTTTCTCCTTCAATTTTATCTCTTTTTTCTTCTATTTTTAATTCTAATTTTATTCTTTCTTTTTCTTGTTCAAATTTTATTTCTTCATATATTTTTTTATTTTCATAAATTTTTAATTCTTCTAATTTTTTGCTAACGTAATTTGCTTCTAAAAAATTTTTTTCTTTTATAGATTCCACTAAATGTAATTTAAGAAGACAACTAAAAAAAATAGAAAATAAAAAAATTAAAAATAAAAATAAATAAAATACATATAATCTCTTATTTTTTGTAAAGTTAAATCATCAGGATTAGTACTTCTTAATTGGTTAATTTCTTCCATATTAAAATAATAAAATAATTTATTTTTAAAAATATTTTTTAAAGAATTATTTTAATTTTTATATTCCCAAATATTAAAACCTTCTGTACTAGAAGATATAATAGTTTTTTCATTTATTTGTAAACATATAATAGTTAAACCAGGATTAGCATTTTCAATAGAACCTAATAAAATACAAGTATCAAAATCATATTGTTTCATACAATTATCTTTTTCAGTAATTAATAAAGTATTATCATATAATAAAGTTATTGAAGTTAAGACATTATCAAGAACTATTATTTTTTCAAATTGAAAATTTAAAGTATTTAATATATAAACTTTATAAGGACCTCCTATTGCTAATCTATCATTTTTAACTTCTACTAAACCATTTAATGAGGAACAATTAATTTCATTTTCTTTTAATACAGATAAATTATTTTTATCATATAATCTTAATTTTTGTGTTGATGCAGTAATTAATAAATCTTTTTTAGTTACTATAAGTGACATATATTCTTTTTTATTTTTTGATATAACTTTAGCTTTTTTATTAAATGGAAATTCTTTTTCCCAAATTTCTATACTTTGTTTTGTTAAACAAACTATATCATTTTTATTTAAATTAAATAATTTTATTACTCTCATATTATCTAATTCAGTTTTTATATTTCCTACACATTGATATGATTTATCATTAAATAACCAAAGTTTAATATAACCATTAAAATCTCCTGAAATTAATCTATTTTTTTCTTCTTTTAATTGTGTTAAAGCAAATACCTCGTGTTCATGACCTTTAATAGTAATTAAAATTTTCAAATTATTTTCATCACAAATAAATATGTTTTTTCCTTTTCCTAAAGCAATTCTTTTATTATGTAATATTATTAATGAAACTAATATATTTGCACTATTTACTTTAAAAGTTTTTATACATTTTAAATATCCTATATTTGTATTTTTTGGAGTTTCATCATTTATTATTGGAACATAATTGTCATATAATTTAGATTCTTCTAAAGTTTCTTCTTTTTCTTCTAAAGTCAATTCAATCAACTTCAACAAAAATTCAAGGTCTTCAGAATTAAGATTTATTGATGGAGTTTCTTCTTCTTTTGAATATTTTGTTATGAAAAGTTTGTTTAAATAATTTCTATAATTACTTAGTGTTCCTTCTTGATTAAACCTAATTCCTAAATTAAAATTGCATGCATTTTTTATATTGTTAATAATTGGATATATTAATTTGTTTTGATATAAAATATAAGAATTAATTGAATATTGTGCAATTTTAATTAACTTCTCATTAATATTAAACTGATTTTCGAATAAGTTATTAATTTCATTTGTCTCTTCATTATTTTTACTTTTTTTTAACATATTATTTTTAACATCTTTCATTTTTTTATAAAAATAATCATAAATGTTAGATAAACTCTTATTATAATTATCTAATATATCATCATTAATAATTTCATTTTTAATTATTTTAATATTATGTCCACGATGAAAATCATTACAAGAATTACATATATTAACTTGGCAATTTATACACCAACCTTCAATTATATGATCAAAATGAATATGACAATGATTATCAATATTATTAATATCCATATAATCATGTCCTGGTTTTGATTCAATATGCTTTTTAATACAATTATCACAATATCCTTTTTTACATGTTAAACAATAATCTATCTTTTTTATATTATTTTCCCCAATTTCTCCATTACAAATATTACATATTATTGAATTTAATTTTATTAATGTAAATTTTTCTAAAAAATCTTGTAGTGAAATTACTTTTGATTTTGAACATTCACATGAATATTTTAAATAAGGTAAATTATCTTTTTGAACTATTGAAATTATTGGGATTGTAAAACAATTTAAACATCTAAATACAATAGTTTCTGTTATATTAGTCATTGTTAAATTATCTACTCTAATGGAATCCTTTATTCCTACATTCATTTTTTTGATTTAGCCTTTTTTTTATATTAAAAATAATAAATTATTTTATTAAAATTTATTTTTTTTTGGAATTTATATATTATCTCTTATATTTTTTATTGGAAAAGTTATTTTTTAAATTAATATTTATAAAATATTTTTTGTTTGATTATATTATTGAACAACAAGAATTAACTGTTTCTTTATTTTTATCTTTATTTTTTTCTTTTTTCTTATTTATTTCCTTATTTCCACTACAAATACAGCTTATTTTTTCTATTTTTTTATTTGGATTCTTTATTCTATCATTTGTTTTATTTTGATTATTATTTGGATTTATTATATTATCTTCATTAAGATTATTTGTTAATATTAGTTCATTTTTATTTTTTTCTTCATTTGGAATAATACTTGTTTGAATTAAATTATTTTGATAATTTATTTCTTTATCATTTGATTTTTTCAAATCTTCATTGTTAAAATCAATATTATTTAAATTTTCTGTTTCAATTAAATTTTTATTATTAGATTCTTTTAAGAGAGAAGAAGATTTATTTAAAGATATATTATTATCTGGGTTTTCATTTTTTTTTATTTTAGAATTATTATCTTTTAAAAAAGATTCTCTAATTTGATTTTTTTGTTTTTTTTTTATTTGTTCATCATCATCAATTAATTTTTCCAGGTTTTCATTTCCATTTATCTTAGATATAAATATTTTATTCTCATTTTTATTTATTTTTTTTTCAGATTTTCTTTCTTCTGTTTCATTTATTTTTTCTGATATTAATATATTATCATTTCTTGTTTCAATATAAGGAGAATTTTGTTTATTTTTATTATTTTCATTTTCATCACTTATTAAATCTCTCTTAGAATTTATTGTTTCAAGTTTTTGATTTTTAACTTCTATTTTAATATCATTAATTGAGTTTGATTCTTTAACTTCTTCATTTTTTTGAGAAGTATTTTCAATTAAATTTGGTTCTATTTTATCTTCTTTTTTATTATTTTCATTTTGTATTCTATTTGAATTAATTTCATTTTTTTCTATATAATTATTATTTTCTAAATTATTTTCGTTATTATCATCAAAAATTGAATTATTATTATTAATATAATCTCTTTTTTCTCTATTACTTTTATTTATACTATTTTTATCTTTTGGTTCAGAAGAATTTTCACTTATGTTAATATCAATATTTTTTTCATTATTAATATTTGATTTTTGAGATTTTTTTTCTTTATCATTTTCATCTGTATTTTGATTATCAATTAAAATTTTTCTATTTATATCATCATTTTCTTCATCTGAATTAGAATTTGATGATTTATCTTGTTTTATAATTATAGGTTGGTTTGGATATTCTTTATTATTATTACTTAATTGATTTTTGTTTAAAAAATTAAGAGGAGATGTAATATTCTTTATATTCATATTAAAATTATTATTGTCAATGTCTTCTTTTTTATTTATATTTTCATTTTTTTTTTTCTCATCAAAAACTGTTTTAAAAAATTCTTCATTGTTATTTTCGTCTATTTTTTCAAAAGAAATAATTTGATTAGTTCTTTCATTTTTGTTATTAATAAAAATTCCTTTTGGAGTTTCAAGTTTATTTTCATTAATATCATTATTATTTCCTTGATTAAATGGAGATTTTTCTATTTTTTTGTTATCAATTATTTTATTATTATTATCTAAAATATTTTGAGGAGTTAAAAAAATAGCATTATTATCCTGTTTTTCAGTATTAATAAATTTTCCAGGTGTTTCAAGTTTCATTAATGTATTTTCATTATTATAATCTTTAGATTTATTGTCTTCTTTTTCATTGTTCTTTTTAAAAGGATTTTCAATTATAAATTTTTCATCATTGTTTTCTTCTTTTTCATCACCATTTATTTTGTCATTATTATTTTCATCATCATTTATTTTATCATTATTATTTTCATCATCATTTATTTTATCATTATTATTTTCATCATCATTTATTTTATCATTATTATTTTCATC